>JAWZYT010002879.1:180000-259133 GCA_034508575.1 Petrolisthes manimaculis | reverse complement strand
AGACAAAATGGTGGCAATACCATCCACACCAAAACCAAAAGAGACTTGCCGAAGTGGCATTGGCTCTACCTGTCTCCCAAGTCAGTGTAGAGCGTACTTTTTCAGGGTTAAGGTATATCCTGGATGAACTGAGGCTAAGGCTGAAAGAGGATATTGTTGAGTCTATTATGTTTTTACGGTGCAACACTTAATAAATAATTAAAGGACCAGTTCTATTATGCATGTCAATTTTTTTTTATATATATAAAAAACAATGTTTTATGTTCTTCTACAATTTTCTGCATGGTGTGGAATTTAATCTTTTCTTTTATGTGATACATATTCCTTTTGCATATACAGTAAAATTACATATTAGGCCCTTAAAAGATAACTAACATTCCTGAGTCGGGAGTCGGGACTCGGGAATCCTCTAATAAGATGCAAAGCTTAACCCTTAACGTCCGGACCGCGGTCATAGACGGCCCCAGGAAGCGCCCGGGTCATGTCTTACACCCCTGCCATGTAGTGACCGGGCGGGATGAAGCACCGCTATTGCCAATGTCGGAATTTGCGAGCCCAATTTGGCGGGTTTTTTTTTACTTGGCTATACTTCACCACCATCCCTACAAATCACCATCGTCAGTCAGTGTGTTACTGACTGTAAACATGGATGGATGTGGATTAGATTTCTCGTGCGTGTCCGATTCTGTGTTGCGCCATGCTTACTTACAACACTGACTGCCACCCGCGCGGGCCACGTTCAGTTGTCGTCAGAGCCACTCCACCTAAGCGAACGCAGCCGCGCTCACACGAGAAAGTACCCTTCATTCCTCACTTAATTTCTCGGCAACGGAGAGTTGTAGAGAGCTGAGGTTGGTTTTATTGGAAAGGGGGAGAGTTGATGGTGCTAACAAGA
The DNA here is from genome assembly GCA_034508575.1 of Petrolisthes manimaculis. NCBI lineage: Eukaryota > Metazoa > Arthropoda > Malacostraca > Decapoda > Porcellanidae > Petrolisthes > Petrolisthes manimaculis. The sequence continues at coordinate 258,238 of JAWZYT010002879.1, read as the reverse complement.
CCAAATTTAAGTTGTTCAGTATCGTAGTTTAGATGTACAGAGTAAGTGGAATAGAGCGATTTTGGAAAAATCGGCCAAAAGCGCCCGGCCAGGCAGTAGGGAAAGTAAGACTAGCCCCGGACTGACAAAATGGCTATCCATAGTTATCCCGTCGCGGAGGGGTTAAGTTGAAGTCTGTTTAGTATTTCCTCTTAATGTTTTATTGGTTGATTTCTTTAGTTGATTCCAAGACAAATATGGAAAATGTGTACAGTATAGTCTATTATGTAAGTTCGTATTACAGCACCTGCTAACAGAAATAAATAGTTGCAGTTCTAATTTACCCTTGAATTATTATGGTGTATGCCGCCCTCATTGCCTTGTAATAATATACTGTAGCCTTCACCCTTGGTAACTTAGTGCAAGTTCCATAAAAAGAAAAAAATATATTGTCTCCTATAATCCTATTATATAGACTCTTCTCTTCCACAGTCACACCCACACTTACTCTATTTACAGTGATATTACTATATTTACAGTGATATTCACTAATAACAAAACAAAAAACACAATTATAGGAACTTAATCTTGAGTCTGGACAAGGAACTGTTTACAGAGGTAGTTCATATAATAAATTAATTATAGAGATGTAATTTATGGCATTAGTACGATATTGGGTACGAAATTACGGTACGAAATCTTTTTCGTACTAGTAAGGTACGGTTCTTTGGGTAAGGTACAAAATTATGGTACGATATTTTTAAGCGTGCGGAATTACGATATTTTTTTCGTACCGTACCGTACTGCCACCCTTGCACACCGATCATTTCGCCCACTCCTATTGTCTTCGTAGAAAATGTACGGTAGGGTAACCTTGCATAAACCTCTATATTAATGCTATTTCCGGAATTTACTTATATACCGGTAATGGGATAACGTTAACCCCTAAAGACCGGTTGACAAGATAGACCGTCATACGGTAGAAACCAGGTCACATCATATACCGTTACAGCGATTTATCGCTATTTCGCGCCCTGTAGGGCTAGTTTTTCTTGTCGTTGGGCAAGAAAATACACTCACAATATCGATCTGCTACCCACTCAGTCGGTTCTGGGACCCCACGATGGCTGGGCGATTTTTAAGTAATTGCCCTTGTCCGAATTTGTGCTCTAACGATCGTAAGACAATACCGTAGTGAATATATGTACGTGAGTGACACCATGATATTCCTACAAGGTTACAAATTATTATTTAGTGTACAGATCATGACACACGATACATAATGGGGTAGTAATAAGAAAATAACATCACAAAACACACCCATACAGGCACAATTGATAGTAAATATACGTGTTTCCTACGGTACAAGTCGGTTTGTTTATCATTTTCTAAGTGACAGTTACACGATGATATATTCCTACAAGTGTTCATACTATTTTTAGTGTTGAAATCATGACATACGATACATAATAGTAGTAATACGAGTGAGTTGACAAGGGAGTTACGCGGGAAACTGGACTCTAAGCCGTGGTCGAGTCTATCCCGCGCGTACATACAGACATACTGCAGATTCTCTCGCAGACATGGTCTACTTAAACTCACCCTATCTCCACAACTATTCATCGTACAGCCCTCCCGATGGTACCATTGGAAAGAGGAAGAGTTGAAGGTACGGATGGAACAATTTTGAAGTCAGTACACTATATAGGTTAATAGTGTGTGCGTTGTGAATATAGGGCAAATCGAGGAATTTTGACGCTAGCGGCAAGGTAGAAATGTCGAGGCAGGGACCCCCTCTCCCGGTCTGCAAGGGTTAATATACATCAGGGTAACCAGGATCGAGTCGAGAGAGCTCGAAACTTCATACGAAATAGTTCCTGACCTGAAAAAGTGGCCGTGTGTGTGTGTGTGTGTGTTCATGAGTCGTTTCTCACTCACTTGTTTAGCGCGGGTTTTGAATTCGTGGTTCATTAACGAATGTTTTCTAATTGGCCATGACCATAAAATTGACGCAGTTCGTAGCAAGATGGCAGAGGGGACAGACGACTGTATTTATTGCCTTGTACCTGTACAGACAAGGCAAGAAGTTTTATACTTAAATTGGTGCAGTTACCTCGGCATGCGCCAGGCTGTAGTAGTATTTTATTTGTATTCTATTTTAACCCCTTGTGCACATGAATGTAATAAACTTTTCATTCCAATACCTACATTTATTTTCTATCTACATTTACATTCTAGTCAGAGAACATGACAGGGAATGTGTGGGCGAATTGACTCACATAAGTGGGCAAATTGGCGTGTGGGTGAATTGACTTGTGGGCTAAATGACCTGTAACCAATTAAACTACAGCCATTAATCATTATTAACACGTTATCAGAGGTAAATATCTACTCTCTTGCCGATTGGTATTATGAAGTTTTTACATTCTGTACCCATTAATTTATAACATTCTAAGACACTTTCCTTCTTTACCCACTAATTGATAACATTCTAAGGCACTTCTCATTGGAAATGCCCCATTTCCTAGATATTGTATTGGGGAGTTTTGAAATTAGCCTGACTTGACCTAACCTGAGCAAACTACTGGGACCTAACCTAGACCACATCAAACTACCTTGGAAATGACCATGATAAAGTAATGGGATTTGACTGGTACAAAATGCTGGGACCTACCCTGATATGGCAACACTGCTACAAAACAGCAATAGTTATTTATGGTAAATATTGAAAGAATTACCGTTATTGCATACAGTTTCTCCACCTTCATTACCCTCTTATTTAGACCATTCTAAGATTAGCATTTCCTCTGCAAATGCCCCATTTCCAAGATAGGCATATTCCACTGGAGCATTTTTAATCAGCCTGACCTTACCTTACCTAACCTAAACTGTGTCAGACTACCGGGACCTAGTCTGGGCAGACTACCGTGGTAGAATACAGAAAATGACTAGAGAAAATCGTGGGACCTAGCCGGATCTGGCAGCACTGCTACAAAACAGCAATTCTTTTAATAAATACCTTATCTATTAATAACACGATATCAGCTTTATTTTAATTAAACTACAACCATTATTTATTATCATCGTGATCTCAACTATATTTTTATTAAATTTGTTGTCAACAGTAAATATCTACTCCTGCTGGTTGGTATTATAATGTTTTTACATTCTTTACCATTCATTTATAACATTTGTAACACCCCCATTTTATTATGTATGTTATTTAGGATGTTTTTTTTAATTAATGTATAATTACTAGCTTCACTTTCCATAAATACCTGCATTTATTTCTGGTAACTTACTTAGAAAATTAGTTGAGTGAGGGATGGAGTCCCGAGAAAGGGACGAGATGTTTTCGTTGGCGGAACAATATTTGTAAGCAATATTAGGAATAATTGTATGCTATGTGGCTGAGGATAAGAGATAATGGGTTGGAGTATTAAGAGAAGTTAAATAATCATTAGTTGTAACTAAGGAATGTATCAGGGAGGAAGGAACACTTAATATAATAGAAAAATGTAGCAGGAGGAACTAGTTTGTGTCAGTGTAGGAGGTGGGACTGGGGGAGGGGCGAGGCGAGAATGAATTGTGGCGAGAATTCACCGTCAGTCTCGTATCATCTTCCCCGGGAACAGGTAACTACTAAAACAGCTGCTACAAAAGTGACTTCAAGTGTTAATATTGAGGTAAATATTTATTATACATTTGATAGTGATTATTAATGGAGTCTCTTATCATCTTCCCCAGGAACAGCCATATAGCACATTCCGGCAAGGCATAATAATAATACTGGTGTACCTAATGATAACATAATAATTTGAGAATTGCTGGCACATAATTTAAAGTAGACTATAACAACTGTTTCGGCCATATTTTTTTTATATACTATTATATATATGTGTGTATGTTTTTTTTTATTATTATTGATGGGGGGGAGTAAGTAATTTGTGTTTTTTTTATATTATTAATTGTTTGTTTAGAGCTGTTCCCTAGCGAAACTCGGAATTATTCCAGTTCTAGCGGCAGCGGGAGTAGGATTAAGGGAGGGGGGATTGAAGGTTAGGGAGTATATATATCTATTTTTTTTTTATAAATGAATGTACAAAATAAATTAAATTATAATTAGTGGAGTTTTCCGTTACTGTATACAATACTAATAGACTGTGTCCATACTTAGACATTTTTTACTTGATTTAAGACATTGATCGAACCCCCGTTAGAGTAATTCTGGGTTGCTTACACACGTGCCTGGGGTTCAAGCTACGTTACCCACCCAGTGTGTGATAACTTGGTTCCTGTGGTCAACCTGTGGTCTGGTGGTGCAGCGTTTACTGACGAGGAACTGGACTTGCCTTTGTATGATTTTTTTTTATGGTATTCGCAAGGCAAGTTCGGTCCTCAGTCCTTTTTTTTTCCCAGACCAGGTTGATCAAGTATAGGATAGAGTATCATACACTGGTGTGTCATTTTTTTTTATTGTAAAAGGCCATGTTTTTTGTTCCTCCATAACAATTTTAACTCTACTAAATGAATAAATAAATTAATTAAATAGTTTTAACATTCTGTGGGACAGATGAGGACTTTTCCCATCTTATTTACCCTTTTATCACCATTTATTTATATCACAGGGGTAATTTATGTACTTAACACCTTGAAATAAATAATGGTACTAAAATAATGGTAGTAATAATCAAATAATTATCTGTTATTGCCTTATTTCATATTTATCATTATCTTATTTATCCATTTATCATCATTTATTTACTTATCAACATCTTGAAATAAATAATAATTAAAATAAAGGTAGTAATAATTAAATAATTATCTTATGGTCTTATTTATCTATTTATCGTCATTAATTTACATCACAGGGATCCTTTATTTACTTATCAACACCTTGGAATAACCAAGTAATAAATAATTTATTAAATAAAGACAAACATTTATCCGTAACAAAATCATTATCTATTTTTTCCATTCACCGGTTCGTCTTATTTCGTCGTTTATCGACTTATTTATCCATTTATTACCATTTATCTACATTATAGGGGTCATTTATTTACTTATCAACACTTCAGAATTGTCAAGGAATAAATAATTAATTAGATAAAGTTAATATTTACAAGTGATAAATTTTTCCATTCGCAGGTTCAAAATTTATCGTATTATTCTGTCATTTATCGTCTTATTTATGCATTTATCGTCACTTCTCTACATCATAGGGGTCATTTATTTACTTATCAACACCTTGGAATGTCAGGGAATAAATAATTAATTAAATAAAGACAATATTTACCTTCTAGTCTGGGAACCATGATCACCTCTGTCTGTTGGCTGTGTTGATCTCTCATCAGTGTTACCAGCTCAGATGTTTGTTGATCTCTCATCAGTGTTACCAGCTCAGGTTTAGTAAGTTCAGTTCTGTAACTTTTCAACGGCTCCCCTTTGATTATTTATTGTTATTTATTTATTGTTATTTATTTATTTTTGTGTTTTTTTCTACGATACCTGCTGAGTTTTTGTCTGTTTTTTTTTCCACACTTCTACTACTAATATATCTTTTACTTTTTTTATATTTTAAATAATAATTGTTCACATAATTTTGATGTATTCTGATGTATTCTGTAAATTTGGTAAATAGAGTAAAAAATATTCTAAGTGTTCCTTTTCTGCACACACACACACACATCCTTCACATTTTTCTGATTCTCTATAAATCACTTTCTATCACTTAATTAAATTTAGGGTGTTGATTTTTAACTTAATTATAAAACTGATCCATACGTATTATCATATAATATATTTTCTTGGCTTATTTCTTTCTTATATTTCTTATATAATGTTAACCCCTAAAGGACCGGGGGTAGTGATAATACTGTGCCCGCCAGGACCGGGGGTTGAGCGAAAAACATGTAAAATAGCTGTTTTTGCATGCTCTGTCCTCCTAACCTACAACGAACGAGTGAATTATTTTAGTGCCATGAGAACGAGCAACTCTTCCTCTTTCTATTGGTACAATGGGAAGTCTGTAGGTTTTAATGGTTACAGAATTACGACGAGTTGAATGAGGTACTGTCGCCGTACATTGAGCGGTAGTGTTTGGGTGGTGCACTGACCGTGGCGAGGTAGTAGAAATGGGGATAGGCGCTCGTCAGCTAAGCACTCACCAACACACTCGGACATAACAAGATCAATAATACCTCAATTTTACCCTAGAAAAGGCAGTGTGTACTCAGTCTGAGCATCCCATCCTACTATAAACCAGTGTAGCCAACGTCTGGAGTAAAAAAAATAGGGGAAAATTCCTTACCTTTGTGAAATTTTAGCAATCCGTCATATGCCCGGGCTCGGTCCTTTAGGGGCAACCCGTCATATGCCGGGCCCGGTCCTTTAGGGGCCACCCGTCATATGCCTGGCCCGGTCCATTAGGGCAACCCGTTCATATGCCGGGCCTGGTCCTTTAGGGGCAACCCGTCATATGCCGGGCCCGGTCCTTTAGGGCAACCCGTCATATGCCGGGCCCGGTCCTTTAGGGTTAAGGCCTAACCTTTTAGAATGAACAACCTTTAAATCATTCATTTTCCATACTTTGGGCTCAAGTTTATAATCATTTTTAGTTACTAACTGTGTATGGGAACCAGAGATACGAGTGAAAGCACACATAGTTTAGAGGTGGGTGTACAGACAGACAGACAGACAGTCAGTCATACACATCAAAATTAAGTCTTCGGATATCTCTGATCTTCTGATAATCTTTTCCATATCTGTATTTGGAGGTCCAACTGTATATATAATATACATATTGTACAGTACAGTACTTTAATATGTTATGATTATGTGTAAAGGACATTTTTTGTATACTGTAATGTGGTATGGACGGATTTTATTATCGACAGCCATCTTAGCTTAGCAACCTATAACCCCGTCAATAACAAAGGAGTACTGTACCTGTATTACTGTTATTGTTGCTGTTTTTTACACAATACTGTATTACTGTTATTGTTGCTGTTTTTTTACACAATACTGTATTACTTTATTGTTGCTGTTTTTACCACAATACTGTATTACTGTTATTGTTGCTGTTTTTTACACAATACTGTATTACCGTTATTGTTGCTGTTTTTTACACAATACTGTATTACTGTTATTGTTGCTGTTTTTTACACAATACTGTATTACCGTTATTGTTGCTGTTTTTTACACAATACTGTATTACTGTTATTGTTGCTGTTTCTTTACACAATACTGTATTACCGTTATTGTTGCTGTTTTTTACACAATACTGTATTACTGTTATTGTTGCTGTTTTTTACACAATACTGTATTACCGTTATTGTTGCTGTTTTTACACAATACTGTATTACTGTTATTGTTGCTGTTTCTTTACACAATACTGTATTACCGTTATTGTTGCTGTTTTTTACACATACTGTATTACCGTTATTATTACAAACATAATTTGGAAACTAGTCTGACCTGCCCTACCTAGACCACAGCAGACTACCGGGACCTAACCTGTGCAGACTACCGGGACCTAACCTGTACAGACTACTGGGACCTAACCTGGCAGACTACCGGGAACCTAACCTGTACAGACTACTGGGACTTAACCTGTACAGACTATTGGGACCTAACCTGTACAGACTACCGGGACCTAACCTGTACAGACTACTGGGACCTAACCTGTACAGACTACCGGGACCTAACCTGGGCAGACTACCGGGACCTAACCTGGCAGACTACCGGGACCTAACCTGGGCAGACTACAGGATATGACCAGTGTAAAGTGACTGGGGCAAATTTCCAGGACCAAGCCTAATGTGGTAACACTGCTCAAGCCTAATGTGGTAACACTGCTCAAGTCTAGCCAAAAACCCAGTTATTCTGTAATAATACCTTATTTTCTATATAATATTTACTGAATTATTATTATTATTATTATTATTATTATTATTATTATTATTATTATTATTATTATTATTATTATTGTAACTTACCCTGTATGTGTGTAAATTATCAGTGGAGAAATAACGTGGGTTTATTTAATAACAATAACAATAATAACAGCCCTTGACTTGTTTATGTCAGATGGAAGCAGTGTTGCCAGATCTGCTTGTCCAAATACACCCCCAACCAGTGTTGCCGTTGGGCCGCACTCACTTGAGCCGTGTACCATTCTCTAATTTTGGCAACTATAGAAAAGTATCCATTATATGGGTAACAAAAACAAATATAATTGGACAGTGGTAATTACAATAATGCTTTATTATCCCCATCAATTAATAATTCATTTTATAATATGTATACAAATATATTTACATATTTATTTACACTATTTATTTACATATTTATTTACACATCTTGTACATTGCGCATGACACTTCTTATCATTCTAATTGTTGGGTTAAAATTAACACATCCACCATTCAAATTTACAGTCTCTGATGTTGAAATGATGTTTGACTGTGTTTTTAGAGAAAGTTTATTTCTAAGTTTAGTTTTATTAAGGTTAACCTTAGAGAATATTCTCTCTGCATCAGCATTACTTGTGGGCAGAGACAAAATCATGCGTGCGAATAGTGGAAGAGCTTGGTACATTAATATCCCCTCTTCATTTTTATGATTTGCCAGCCACTCAAAGAACACTTCAGGGTTATTCTGATCTTTTATTTCTTCGGGGACACTTATATTTGGCAACCTCCTCCACTCATTGTCCAACTGTTGTATATCACCCTGGTAAATATTGTGTTAAATCAGCTAGTGGAAACATTTAAATATGTACACATTTTAAATAACTTTGAATCAAATGGAAATCTTTTCTTGATTTCAACACAAGCAGTCACTAGAAATTGCCTGCAGCGAGTTCGGACATAATCGAGAAGTTTCTTATCACTGTACTCTGGTGACTGGATGAGCTTATGTATTTCACTACCTAAATATATATGGTCTACAGGAACAAAGTGTCTTTCGTCTGATGGGTCTAGTTGTGCAATGTCTGTGTTGCTATTTATCACCTCCTGTTTGTAGTAACACCGAAGTAAATCCAAATAAAGAGTTTTAAAACAATTGTACAGCATATGAATGGTGGGTGTCTTATGCTGGAACATAAGGTTAACTTGTGTGAACATAGGTAATATAAATGTAAGGAAAGTGAAAAACATAAACACTGTTGGATCCCGAAGAGCTTCATATATGGCAGAAGAAGCGGACAGTCTATCTTCAAGGTGTTTTTGCGTAAAATAGAGTTTGAGGGGCTTCCACTGTTCCACCACACGATCTACAGCCATTTGCAATGACAACCACCTTGTTTGTGCCACATGAAGTAATTTGTGAGGCTTAACATCACAGAATGACTGGAATTCACGAAATTCACTTTTCCTCTTTGCACTGTGAGAGAAGTATGTATAGATGTTTCTGATCATATCTTCACACATACGAGGTAGAGTTTTTGCAGCCTGTGATGCACACAAATTAATGGAGTGACAAACGCACTTTAATACCGTAACACCTGGTGCAACTTCACGAAGACGGCTAGTGAACGAGTTGTGTTTTCCCATAATGTTACTTGCACCATCAGCAGCAAAGCCTATCAAATTTTCTACCGGTATTGCATTGTCATTGAAATAGTTCATAACTAATTGAAAAAGGTGCTCTCCTGTAGATCCCTCTGCCTCTGATGCATTAGCATTTGATGTTTCATTATCACTATATATTGGCAACAAATCTAAAAATTTAGTTTCATTCTTTCCTGTTGTCTGATTAAAAAGTGTCACTACCATTGCACAGCTTTTACAAGTACATACATCTGTTGTTTCGTCTATGATCAATGAAAATTTATTTTCTCTTAAAGTGTCATATACATCGGTTTTAGCAACCTTGCCAATGTTCCCAAGTATTCGCGTTGCTTTGGTTCTCTTGAGTGATAATTCGCTGGCAATATTAGAATCCGGGAATATGTCTTTAAGGAGTGAAGTAAGGTGATCAACAGTATTGATGGATACATTATGTTCTGCTAAAAAGGCTGTCAATTTGATCTCCGCACGAGTAACAGAGTCATCATCACCGTCGCGAGGAGGTGGTTGTGCTGCAGGTGCGGCCGTCTGACGAGCAAGACCCTCTGTGTGGCGCCGTGATGAACTGTGGCGTTTAAGGGTTGAGACCTCTGTTACCAGGGTACTCTTGCACACGTTGCAGAAGGCACTGTAGTCATCCCCGTCCACCTTCCTCAGCCATCCCCTAAAATTTTCCTCCTGAAGCCACTGTTCCCTGAACTTCCGTTTCGGCATGGTACTCCAGACAGATATTCAACAGCTGTACAACAGGATGATTTACACAAGATTCCCATAAAAAAAAAATGTACGAACCACACTGACCATCACAAACTTAAGTAAAAATTACACAGTACAAAGCATTTCCAATATTACGATTATTAAACACAATCATTTCTAGTTCTTTAACTAGACTTAAGGTACTATTACTGACTATATAATTTGAACTTAACTTTTCTCTCATTACAGAAAGTGATGACATAATATATATAGCCTATATGTATACTGTATATATATATAATAGAGCTCAACAGTGCGGCCTTTAAGATTTATCATAGTATACGTTTCTAAGAGCATAATAACATGTGTAGCCTAGCAAGAGTATAACAGTCTATATATTAATAACATATGAATGAGATATTTGAATTACCTCTTTGTCTGCAGTCCGAAATGATTGACGATATGAACTTTTTCAATAACATTTATTCTGTATTGTTGCTCCAAATGATAAGAGCTCCAAGAAAGTATGCTGCTTTTAATCATAATCCAATATAATATATGCCCTATACATATATTCATAAGTAGGATAATAAAAATACATAAATAGATACATAATTTTATTCGTTCAGTATGTTGATGTGGCAATTCGGCCTCAAACTGCGGCTGCGGCTTTCTTGGCCGCATTCATTCTTGGCGGGTGCGTCCGCAGAGTGTTTGGGCCGCAAATAGACCAAAAAAGCCACAAAACGGCAACACTGCCCCCAACTTCAACATCATATTTTCCCTTTTTACCTCAATAATTTCCTGTTTATTCATGAATATTGAAGGTTTTTTTTAGTTATTTAATCTGGTAACAATTTCCCTGTTTATTTTTTGAAGTTTGAATTATCATTAATTATTTCCCTGTGTGGACTTCAACATTTCATTAAACAGAGAAATTTCCCAGCATCTGGCAACACTGTGAGTCAGCTGGGAGCAGTGTTACCAGATCTGCTTGACCAAATACACCCCCAACTTCAACATAAGAATTTCCCTTTTTACTTCAATAAATCCCCATTTCCTCATGAATATTGAAGGTATTTTTAGGTATTTTATCTGGTAAATGTTTACTTTTTGAAATTTGAACTATATTTAATTATTTCCTTGTCTGGATCTGGCAATACTGTGAGTCAGCTGGGAGCAGTGTTACCAGATCTGCTTGTCCTAATACACCCCAACTTCAACATCATATTTTCCCTTTTTACCTCAATAATTCCCTGTTTACTCTTAAGGGGGTTACGAGCACATTCACAGGAAAAAGGTAATATAGTCATAATATGGAAAGATATTTAGTTATATACAAAGAAAATAATCTTTATATTAATTGAAATTTTCCATTGAATGCTCATATACGTTTATCTCCTCTATATAACTATATATCTACAAACTTTACTAAAGCAAGAAATGCGTAGTTTTTATTATGATGAATGCCAATCATAATTGACTACAACCTTATAATGCTACATGTTTATGCAAAAGGATACTATTGTAAAGTCATAGATAATATTTTAAAGTCAAATTAGTCCGTGTATCAGCCGTTAAATGAAAAAGACTAAGCACAAGCCTTATCACAAAGTAGAATTATCATAAGCCCGTACTCTCTGGTTTCTGGGGTGGCTGGGGTATGAGCAAACATAAACAAACTGGATGTTCTGCGCCTCTGTTGCCATTCTTATGGTTTTCGGGCCTCATTGGGCTACTTTGCGAATGACTGCTGACCCGTAAATTGTTCATGTACGACCTTTGAATAATCCAAATCGTACATTAATCTTCACAAAATATGAATTTTCAGGAGTGAATTACAATATAATGACGTATATACTGAGAATTTGTTCTTTCTCTGGCCACTGGTTGGGCTACTTTTGCATGTGTTACAACCAGGACGTTGAAAACTCTTAAACAGTTAAAAGTAATTATTTAATTCCAGGCTCTAGTCCTACGGCCATAACAATAAGTTGAATTAATAAAGAACTTGAAACACTTTCGATAATATGATGTAAATAAAGACAATAAATGACAAACAACTAGACATCTTATACCAATAAACCTAACCTATACATATACAAGAATAACTGGTGAGACAAAAGAGAATATAACAGAACATATACAATAAACGATACGAGTGTGAATGCAGACGGAGTACTGGCAGGCACTCGTAATGGTGGTGTTAACGAGTGTGTAGGCTGAGAGGAGGTGGATGGAGGAAGAGGACCCGGACAGGGTGAGTGGGGCCTTGATGCTGACTGTGTGTCTTAACAACGACTGGATGTCACTTCTTATGAGGCCTCATGAACCCCCGAACCCAACTCCATAGTGAGTTCGGATGTTTTTGGCCAAGATTGGTAGTGGTAATTGAAGGTAGTTTGGAAGTCGATTGGTGTAGAGGAGAGGGTCGTAACAGCCCCCCTGCCAAAGACCTCCTCAGGGCTTGTCCGTAGGAGGTTATAAAGGGTTACGGGAAAGGGTGTCCGCGATGAGGTTGTCAGCTCCCCTGATATGCCGAACTTCTAGGTGATAAGGTTGTAGTGCCAACGCCCATCTTAATATTCTTTGATTTAAAGTTTTCATTTTCTGGATGAAGGCCAGGGGGTTGTGGTCCGTGTACACCTGAACCTTGTGTGGAGCCGTCTGTACATAACACTCAAACTTTTTTATGGCTAGTATGAGTGCAAGGGCCTTCTTTTCGATGGTGGAAAACTTGGCCTGATGTGGTTTCAGTTTGGCCGAAAAGAAGGCGACAGGATGTAGTATAGATGAGGTGACTGCTGGCTGCAGGATTACAGCTCCAACTCCTACTCCACTGGCATCCACTTGGAGATTACATGGTTGGTCGAAATCTGGAGTTTTTAGTACTGGCTTGGACGTGAGGAAGGTTTTGAGTTTGTTGAAGGATTCTTCGCAGGCAACTGTCCACTTGAAAGGTGCCTTAGGACTGGTGAGCTGGGTTAGAGGAGCTGCGATGGTTGCAAAATTGACACAGAATCTTCGGTAATAACCCACCATTCCAAGAAACCTCATAACTTCCTTCCTGGTTCTGGGAATGGGAAAGGCAAGAATTGCTCTACTGTTGGCTTCTTTAGGTCGTAATCTGCCTCCTCCCACCACGTGTCCTAGATAGGTGACAGTGCCTCTTCCAAACACAAGCTTCCTCAGGTGGATGGTCAATCCTGCATCTCGTAATCGTTGAAAGAGGTCGTTCAGGCGGGAGAGATGTTCTTCCCAACTGTCGGCCAACACCACCACAGAGTTTATCATCCTTTGGAAGGTAGAAGGGGCGTTAGTTCACCCGAAAGGTAGAGCCCAAATGGTGTGATAAAGGTTGATAATTTTCGGGCCCTCTTTGTGAGCGGGACCTTGTAATAACCTTTCTGAAGGTCTATTGTACTTATATACTTTGATGAACCTACTTGACCTAATAATTGTTCAATTAGAGGTAATGGAAAAGCATCCCTGACAGTGACTTCGTTAAGTTTCCTGTAATCAGTGCACATTCAATAAGAGTTGTCCGGTTTAGGAACTATTAAACATGGAGCTGCCCAAGGAGATATACTAGGTTCAGTTAAATGATGCTCTAAGAGGTACTGAACTTCCTTCTTTAGAATGGCAGTTTTAGCAGGATTTAGTTTATATGGTGCAAGCCTAATGGGAGCTTTGCATTTTTCTGTAAGGGAGATGTCATGAGAAATGATAGTACACAAACCTGGACGATCAGCTGTGATTTCAGGATACTTTGACAACAGGGACTTAATATCTTTGCAGAAGGAGTTTTCTTGTTCTGAACAATAGGATTGAAAATCTGAGGAAAGGCGACGTTGGGGAAAAATCCATTGGAGGTTGGGAGATCCACAGTAAGGATATTTTCTCCATCAGTTTCCTCAACAATCTCCTCCTCGGCAGTCACTGTATGGGGAACCATCGTCACACATAGAGCCACCACTGGTTCCCGTGGCTTGTCACCTGATGTTCTGGAGAGATAATTGCGAATGAGATTAATATGAACCAATTGGGACTTTTTCCGCCTATCTGGCGTTTCTAATACATAGTTGAGAGGACTGAGCTTTTCTTTGATAACATAAGGTCCACTATAACGTTTCTGTAGGGGATTACCATGGCTGGGCAGAAAAGCTAAAACCTTTTGTCCTACTTTAAATGTTCTAAGGACTGCCTTAGTTCCCCACAACTGGGTTGTCCTGTCCTGCAACTGAGACAAGTGGGACTTCGCAAAGGTGCGGACCGTTTGCAACTTCTTGACTAATTCAGATAGATATTGATTGACAGTTAAATGATTGGGTTGAGAGTCAAACCATTTATCTATAAGGATCTTCAAAGGACCTCTAATAGGTCGTCCAAATAAAAGTTCAAATGGGGAGACCCCCAAGGCATCATGGCTCGCCTCTCATATGGCAAACAAGAGCCAATCCAAATGAGTGTCCCAGCTTGTTCCAACCTCATGACAATATTTACTCAACATTGTTTAATGGTTTGGTGATATCTCTCCAGACATCCCTGATATTGAGGGTGGTAAGCAGAGGAAGTGAAATGTTTTATCCCCTACTCTGCCAAGACCTGTTGGAACATATTACTGGTGAAATTAGTCCCTTGGTCAGACTGAATGATTTTTGGAACTCCCATTGATGTGAAAAGATGTAGACATGGTTTTACAATTGATTTAGTTGTTATTGATCTAAGAGGAAAAGCTGCAGGATAGCGGGTAGCTGGATCAACAACCGTTAGGATGTATTGATATCTCTGTTTACTTACAGGCAAGGGTCCTACACAATCTATAATTATCTTTTCAAATGGCTCAGTAATGATAGGGATGGTTTTGAGAGCAGCAATAGGAATTGGTCTATTTGGCTTTCCCACGATCTGGCAAATATGACAGGTCCTCACAAAGTCAGAGATATTCTTTCTAATTCCCGGCCAGTAGAAATGTGCTAACACCTTAAGATAAGTCTTCCTCATACCAAGATGTCCTGCATATCCATCATGGGCAAATTTCATTATGCTATTGCGGACAGAATAGGGGACAACAACTTGGTGAGTTTCTGACCAGGCATCTCTGTCTGAGTGGTATGGGGGTCTGTAGGCTCTCATTTGAAAACCATCCTGATGATAATAATTAGGTAATGTATTCCCTTCGGGTTTGTCATCAGCAATGTGGATCAACTTAGCTAGTGAGGGATCACGTTGTTGAGCGGTGATCAGTTCCTTTTTAGACAAATTGGTGTTAATTAAATCCTCTGGGACAAATGAAGGAGGGTTTAAGGAAGGGAGAAAGGAGGGTGACTCAGTGAGTTTGGCTTGGGATCGGGTGACAGCACAAGCTGGAAATAAAGAGGGAGTGGTTTCATCCACACTGGAGGTTGGGCTTTCTTCTAGGGGATTTTCTACAGTATTTACTGGAGGAAGTACAGAGGATCCTGCCAGGTCATTTCCCAATAGAAAATGCACTCCTTGCACAGGTAATGTCTCACTGACTGCAACACGAACAAGGCCAGTGATGAGAGGACATTGTAAGTCAATTTCAGCTAGTGGATAAGAATAACTACTGGTCAGGTCAGAAACTACCACTTTCTCTCCTGTATACGTCTCCGCTATATTCAAGAAGACACTTGACAAGACAATACTCTGTGCACAAGCTGTATCTCTAAGGATATTAATGGAAACCTTTGACTCATCAACAATCGAAGCAACTCCAGGAAAAGTGAATGGTTCAAACAAGGCTTGTATCGGGCCTGGGATATTAGTGGCAGCAACGGGTCTTGGATGGTTGATCGTTTGTCGATTGGGATAATGAGGTGGGTGAGAGACAAAACATCCTGGATCAGGACAATTACCAATATGATGGCCTGTTCTTCTACACTAACTGCAATGCTTTCCTGACCAGGAATAAGATTCATGCCCCCCATACTCACCAACCTGTCTCGAGAAGTAACTATCAGGGGACGGCCTTACAAATTTTCCTCCTCCACGACTCCACGAATCCACCATTAGTGCATGTGCATCTGCCAGCTCCTCTGCACGACACAACTCTTGTCTCATTTTTCTCCTCTATATGTCTCGCCAAGAAAAAGGGCAATTTGGTTTTCCACTCTTCCAGAACAATAAGGTTGACAAGCTCTGGAAAAGTTGTAACATTTAGTGAATTTAGCCATTTTTTACAAACCCTAAGCTTTTCGTTGGCGAATTCCACATATGTTTGATGAAAAGTTTTTGTCAGGGATCTAAAACGTTGGCGATAACCATCCGGTGTAATCGCATAAACATATCGAATTTGCTGTTTGACATAATTGTAATTCTCAGGTTGCTCTAAGCTGTTGTACACTCGTTGAGCCTTTCCTGTGAATTTATCAGCGAGCAGAGACATCTTTTTTTCTTCCGATCATCCGTGTTTCTCAGTTATTCTCTCAAAAGAATTGAAGAAACCATCCACATCATCTTCATTAAAATTAGGAACAAGACTAGAGAGATTTCCAAAATTTAATTCAAGCTGTTTTTCTTGTATTTCAAGTTCCCTAGCTTTAAACTGCGAATCATTGTTGATTTCCTTATCTAATTTAAGTTTTTCTACTTGAAGCTTCTCTCTTTCAATCTCCCTTTCAACCTCCAACTCCATTTGTCTCGTTTTGAGTGAGTCTCCCTTTCAAACTCCAACTCTATTGGTCTCGTTTTGAATTGATTCTCCCTTTCAAACTCCAACTCCATTTGTCTCGTTTTGAGTTGAGTCTCCCTTTCAACCTCCCTTTCAACCTCCAACTCCATTTGTCTCGTTTTGAGTTGGTACTCTAGCTTCATTGTTTCTAGTTCCAACTGGTTTACAGCACCAGGACTCTCATGTTCGATTAAATTTACTGAATCTTGAGTCTCACGAGACTGGTCATGGGGACTTCCACTTATATTTTCTACTTCACACGGTGGCAAAGGCTACTCCTCTGTACGTGTGTCGTTTACTTTTGTACTAGAGAGCAGAGCATTGTTATTTACAGTAAATTAATATTAGTCAATTCCCGATGTCATGAACCTGAGAAAAACTGCCACTTTTCACCAGATAAAATAATTGTTAATAACAAAGTTGGGGAAGTCCTCGGTCGGTGATCTCTTTCCCGCATGATTTCGGCCTCATAAAAATGTATAATTAGAGGTGAAAAACTTTTCTGATTGCTCTCATATTTTTTAACATAGGGCATTGTTCTTTCAGAAACATAGTGTTATTTTGTTTTAAGCCAAAGGTGTAGGTATGAACTAATATAAATGTTATTAGTTCTGCCAACCCCTGTACTATTTTATGCTTGTAATTGCTGTTTTACTGTATGTTGCACACCAATTCTTATCTATGATGTTAATATAATTACTGAATAATAACATCTTAAAGTGCAGACGTACGATGTATCAGTAATTATCGCGGGGAAGATTTTACAAAATTCATCTAACTCGGCCAACACTCTGTTCCCCAACTTCCATATTAAAACCGCTGGTGATCACACGCAACCCTTCAGTTAGTGACCCCGGGAATTGTGTTAACTATATTTCTAATTGTATTGTATTGTATATATTATGTGTATAAAATCAAATAACTTATTTTGTGAATTGATCATTCTTGTTCTTTAATATAATACCTAAATTACAGACTTTACTTTACTTATTGACCATCAACAATATAGTAGGTTAAATCTACAGTGTTGTGTTAACATACCTTTAAACAAACTCAAACAAGTAAAACAAATGGAACCAATCATAATATCACCTTCCTGGAGGTGGTAATTATTAACAAGGAAATATATTAATGATTAGTATTGTATTGTTCCCTTGTTATAAGTAAATATGGAAACTGGTGGTAATTATTTTATTCATTGACAGAGTTAGTTAAAGGTTTGATTCTCTTGTTGGTGAAGGTCTCTAGAGATTCTTGTAAACTATGTCATCAAACATATCCCCTATGAGTAACATTGAAGGCATCTGTTTTCTGGCATAGTTAATTGCTTCGTTTAATTTGTACCAATTTGTCAGTCTAGAATTATTAGTGAGATTTTCCTGTATCCAGTATCGTATGATATTATTATCTCGCCTTCATACAGTTAGAACCTCTTGTTTGACAGAGGCATGGCAGTGTTTCATGTTGTGGTTCATTGGAATAGTTATCGTTTCTCTTTCATTAGACTTCTTTAGGTTTTGTTGGGGTTATAGAGGGAGAGAAGGATGGGGGAAAGGGATTTGGAGATAGAGTATGAAAGTGATAAAGAATGAATAGATAAAAAGAGAGAGATACAGTAGATGGAATGTGGACAGACGGAAAGGAAGAGAATGGGAGGGAGGAAAAGAAAAAATAAGAGGAAAGGAAGAAGGGAGGGAATCAAAGAGAAGGAAGGAAGGAAAGGAAAGGAGGGACGAGTAGAAAGGGAGGGGAAAAGGGAAAAGGTGAGCAAATGAAATCAAGGAGAATGAAGAGGAGGGAGGGGTAGAAAGGGAGGATTAGAAGGGGGAGGAAGAGGGAGGAAAGAGGTTGGTGGTTGATGTGAAGATATTCTATCATGATCCCGAGGGACTTATTTCCTGATCTGGGAGTGAATAATATTTGAACAGGGAGTGTGTGTGTGTGTGTGTGTTTTGTTGTTGTTATTGTTGTTTTCTGTGTGTGATCAAATGGTGTTGCTTGTGCTTTAGTATGTAATTATAGTGTTGATGAGCGGGCTTCAGTATGAACGTGGTGTTACTTCAGTGTTGTGGTGGTGAGAGGGCTTCAGTATGGTACCATGGAAGGAGAGCCATTATGACGCCTTCATCGACCACCACTGGCCCATAAACACACTCAGTATATGGCTGCCCCCCCCCCATCCCCCTACACAGACCTTCCCCACCTCCTGATCAAGTGTAATTTCAACTCTTTTTTTTAGTTCTTTATGTGTTCATCAGTGTGTTGTTTTGTGTGAATGGATAACAGTCGTGTTTATATTCTATCAGATGTTTATTTACAAACACAGAACGAACAAATTGCACTGAAACCAACCAGATTTTTTTTTTTTTTTTTAGCTAGGTCATTGTTTTCTGATGGGATTTTGTCCTTGTGGTTTTGTCGTAGGGTGATTGTTGTAGTGGTTTTGTTGTAAGGGTTTTATCACGGGAGATTTGTCTCACGGGATTTGTCTCAGTGGTTTTGTCTCAAGATGTTTGTCTCAGTGGTTTTGTCTCAGTGGTTTTGTCGCAGTGGTTTTGTCTCAGTGGTTTTGTCTCAAGAGGTTTGTCTCAGTGGTTTTGTCTCAATGGGTTTGTCTTAGTGGTTTTGTCTCAGTGGTTTTGTCTAAGTGGTTTTGTCTCAATGGGTTTGTTGCAGTGGTTTTGTCTCAATGGGTTTGTGTTGGGGTTTTGTCTCGGGGTTTGTCATGGAGGTTTTTGTCTTAGTGGTTTTGTCTCTAGAGGTTTATGTAAGAGGGTGTTAATTTTAGTCTATACATTCCCCTCCATCTACCCACACAATAGTTATGACACCTTCAATTTGGTCCCGGATTAACTTTTCATCCTGTATCTTGGTTTTAGTATTCAATGGAAAGTAAAAAAGTTGCCCCAGCTCCAGTCACAGCCCCAGCCCCAGTCCCAGCCCCAGTCCCAGCCCCAGTCCCAGTCCCAGCCCCTGCCCCAACCCAAGCCCCACCCCCAGTTCTAGTCCCAGTCCCAGCCCCACCCCCAGTCCTAATCCCAGCCCCTGCCCCAACCTCAGCCCTAGTCCCAACCCCAGCCCCAGTCCCAGCCCCTGCCCCAACCCAAGCACCACCCTCAGTTCTAGTCCCAGTCCCAGCCCCAACCCCTGCCCCAACCCCAGCCCCACCCCCATCCCCAGTCCTAGTCCCAGCCCCACCCCCAGTCCTAGTCCCAGCCCCAGTCCCAGCCCCTGCCCCAACCCCAGCCCCACCCCCAGTCCTAGTCCCAGTCCCAGCTCCAGTCTCAGCCCCAACCCCAGCCCCACCCCCAGTCCTAGTCCCAGCCCCAGTCTCAGCCCCAACCCTAGTCCCAGTTCCATCGCCCCTCCCTCCTCACCTCATAAAAAGTTAATACCCTTTGTGGTTAATTGCCATAATGACCTTTAGGTTGGGTGATCTGCATAAATTCAGGGCAATTGTCTAATTAAATATCGTATTGATGAATTTGGAGCAAAGGATTTTCCAAACTATTCCCTGACATACATACAGTCGTGGTCAAATGTAATCATCCATATAGGAGTAACTTACGTAAACTTTTGACAGCTTCCCACTGTTCCTTAGATTTCCAATAAATAGATTTTGTATCATCTTTTAATTTACTACAAGTAGCTACCCACTACTTAAAACAATAACATCATATATGAAGGTGGAAAACATTAGACAGTAAATTGTTTGAGATACCCATGTGTGGATGATTATTATTGACCGTGACTGTACATTGATTGGTAACATCTCTCTTGAGTATATTATTATATTGGGCCTGTTTCTTAGCATAGTTTAGATATATTTACACACATACACACACACAGAGATTGACGGATAAATTGACGGTTAGACTGACGGATGAATTTTATCGATATATTGATGGATGAAAAAGTGACACAAATTTGTCTATTTTCAGCCAATCGTTGGTAATGCTAAAATACTTGTTAGGTAGATTTAGTATCTGCTGTGGAAAACAAATTATAATAGAGAGAACTGTTCATCCCATGTTGTTTTGGAAGACAGACAAACACTCCTTTACAAAATACTGTATATACAACCACGTCCCTCCACTCATCTACATCTATACAACCATTCTCAATTATCTACACATACTGTATATACAAACACTCCCTCCACTCATCTACATCTATACAACCATTCTCAATTATCTACACATACTGTATAATTATACAACCACTCCCTCCACTCGTCTACATCTACACAACCATTCTCAATTATCTACACATACTGTATATACAACCACTCCCTCCACTCATCTACATCTATACAACCATTCTCAATTATCTACACATACTGTATATACAACCACTCCCTCCACTCATCTACATCTATACAACCATTCTCAATTATCTACACATACTGTATATACAACCACTCCCTCCACTCATCTACATCTATACAACCATTCTCAATTATCTACACATACTGTATATACAACCACTCCCTCCACTCATCTACATCTATACAACCATTCTCAATTATCTACACATACTGTATATACAACCACTCCCTCCACTCATCTACATCTATACAACCATTCTCAATTATCTACACATACTGTATATACAACCACTCCCTCCACTCATCTACATCTATACAACCATTCTCAATTATCTACACATACTGTATATACAACCACTCCCTCCACTCATCTACATCTATACAACCATACAGATACAGAACACTGGTTAGAATACAAAAATATACAGAAAACACTACAGAAAGAAACTAAACAAGCAGAAACTAAATACACATCCACTTTTCTCACAGACAACATACAAAACCACAAAAAATTCTTCGGCTTCTTTAAAGCACGCAAACAAGACTCGACCGGTATTACAACATTACTACACAACAATTCCTTGGTTACACACCCACAAGACAAAGCCAACACCCTTAACACACAGTTCCAGTCCGTTTTTACCCATGAACATGAACACTTACCAGACATGCCAACACCGTCACACCCACCTATCCCTCCCATTCATATAAACACCCAAGGAATTGAGAAACTTTTATCTGAGGTAGACATACACAAAGCGACTGGACCAGACAATATACCCTGCAGGATATTGAGGACTAATGCTAAAGTTCTTGCCCCTGTCCTGCAGGTTATATTCTCACAGACTTTACAGACCGGTGAACTCCCTCAAGACTGGCTTTTGGCAAATGTGACCCCAATTTTTAAATCCGGAGACAGAACCCTTCCCATTAATTATAGACCGATTTCTCTTACCTCAGTCCCTTGCAAAATTTTAGAACACATAATTCATAGACATATAATGGACCATTTTAATAGACAAAACATACTGACTGACAAACAACACGGTTTTCGACCCAAACGCTCGTGTGAGACGCAGCTGCTGGTGACTACACATGACATCTTGCAGTCCCTCAATGACACAAAAACTAGACAAGTTGACGCCATAGTATTAGACTTTGCCAAAGCCTTCGACAAAGTCCCTCACCAAAGACTACTACACAAGTTAGAATTCTATGGCATACAGGGACAACTTCTTCACTGGATTAGAACGTTCTTGACTACCAGAAAGCAACGCGTAGTTCTTGACAGTAGTCAGTCTCCACCTGTTCCTGTGATCTCTGGGGTACCCCAGGGCACTGTCCTGGGCCCCCTTCTCTTCCTTTCATACATTCATGACCTCCCACTTTCACTTTCCTCTACCACTAGACTTTTTGCTGACGATAGCTTAGTTTACAGACCAATTAAAGATAGAAATGACTGCCTCCGACTACAGGACGACCTAACTGCACTTGAAGACTGGGAAGTCAAGTGGCAGATGACATTTAGACCAGACAAATGCCATCACATCCGTTTTACCCGTGCTCATAATCCCATACCATATACATATCAGCTACACAACACTAATCTCAACACAGTCCCTTCCCATAAATACTTGGGCGTCCACATCTCATCGGACATGAGGTGGAACACACACATAGGTAGCATCAGGGCCAAAGCTAGTAGGGTCCTGGGGTTCTTGCGCAGGAACCTCAGCAGGTGTAACACAGACATTAAAATTATTGCTTATAACACTTTCGTTCGACCACACCTAGAGTATTGTGACACCGTCTGGGACCCACACACTTACAATAATATAAATAAATTAGAGTCCATACAAAACAAAACTGCAAGATGGGCCAGACGTGATTACAGACACACTACATCAGTCACTTTGCTTAAACAAGACACAAAACTAGACCCATTGGCAACAAGAAGACAAATACACAGACAACAGATGATATACATAATCACAAACAAGTTAGTTGACATAGACAAAGACACATATCTACACCCTACAAGTATACGGTCCACTAGAGGCAGCCACAACTTAAAATACCATACATACCAGACAAGCACTGATATATTTAGACACTCATTCTTTCCCCGCAGCATCCAAGAGTGGAATCATCTCCCATCTCATATAGTTAATAGCCCCACTCTTGACACTTTTAGAAATAGGATCACCAATCATTACCTCCCCAATCCTAATCCTCAACCCACAGTCCCTGACCCAATCCACTCTCATCCTCCCCTGGATCCCTAAATCCCCCGCACAACCCCCGCATATTATGCTGCCCACGAGCAGCCCTCTGCGGGACCCAAAAACTTAAACTTAAACTTAAAAAAATTGGGGGGGGGGCAGGGGGGGGGCTCGTATCCCCCCAAACATTAAAATGCGACGGCCTTGAACAATAAATGCATTAAAAAAACACTATAAAACATTGCAATCTGCAATCATTCAGTCCAAACCTGATTATAGTCCGGCGCTTGAGAAATTCCAAGATAAATACCTGTAGTTAAGTTGATTGCTGGTAGATGTGTAATGTCGAGCTATACAGTACTGCTCATGTCCAGGATCCCACAATATTGGAAATTCTCTGCATATTTCTAATAACATATGCACATGCTCTGATTTCCAATTAAGCTTTAGAGAAGGCCTTATTTTCAGAGACACATGAAGACATTTTGGAAATCGGGCGTTTGTTTATGTTTACAAAACAGGCGTGAGTCTACTACTGCGATGGTCAATAGAAAAACTGAATACCTATTTTGTGCTGTTCATATAATTCTTTAATAGATTTACAGAGTCAAGTAACTACAAGAAAAAACTATTTTCATGTACAAGCAATGATTTGCATGCTCAATATTTTTTTCCTTGGTATATAAAGGACACAGATGATGGCTCATTTGAGCACTCTTCTGAGAGGCAAAATTTGTTTGCTCTCAGCATATTATCCACTTTCCCTCCTAGCAAGATTCGGCCGCTTACTACTCGTTCTGGCTCGCAAAATACAAAGTGGGTGGCAAAAGCAAGTGGCAAGTTGGCCAGAATTGCCCAGTATGCTGCCACCTTTAATAACTCATAAATAATGCTCCTTACAGAATATTTTAATATATGGAAAGATCTGATAAACTCTCTCAAAACTATTATTGGAATTAAATTTTTAAAACATAATACTTAATTGTTTGACCTAAATTTTAGGACATGTAAGGATATAAGGATTAAACTGCCATGAAAATCAAGAGGGAAGTTATTTTACCTTTAGCCCCCTTCAATATACTTCTTCAAACTCACGTACTCAATTTAAGAGTCTTCCTATATGCCTTCGTGAATATAAGACCCCCCATTTTCATAATTCAGTATATTCAATCCTTACCCTTTAAATAAATAACTGTTAGTAATGCATAATGACTTACAATCTTAATTTGAACTACATCGGAAATTATAAATTAATTCTACACACCTTATCACAACCCAATCATTAATTCTATTTAACTGTACAAAATATTTGGCAATCTCCCATTCTTTTCCGAAATCCCTCAAAATATTCTATTAATTCATTCCATGTGGCATCATTTCTTTGTGCCTGCATAAATGTTTCCGTTGTTAACCCCAACCATGTAAATACTTGTGGGCATGATAATACTCCTACTGGTCTAGCCCCTCCGCGACGGAGTAACTATGAATAGCCCCTCTATCTGTCCGGGGCTACCCTTACTATCCCTACCGCCATTCCGGGCGATTTTGCCAAAATCGCTCTATTTCACTTACTCTGTACGTCTACACTACGATACTGAACAACTTAAATTTGGTCTTGTGCTCACCATCAACTCTTCCTCTCTCCAATGAAACCCAGCGCGCGGTCGTACCATAATCGTACCCCCTACCTTTACAGCCCCTGTTTTAGTGTGGCTAGCTAACCATTCCAGAATGTTTTATGCCCTGGAGAGAAGCGTGGGAGTATTTACGCAAAACATTTTCTGTGTCAATATCACTTTGATCATGTTCAACGTAAAAAAATTGTGTGTCACTATCACTCAATTATCCTTATTTTATATATATTTTTGTATTTTGGTGTTTTGAATTTTTTATTATAATTTTTTCTATGTATAGAACTAAAAACGTGTCACTATCACTTCACTTATAGCGTAAATAGTGTCACTGTCACCAAATGTCACTATCACTTCACTTATAAATGTGTCACTATCAGTTCACTTATAGCCTATAAACGTGTCACTGTCACCAAGTGTCACTATCACTTCACTTATAAACGTGTCACTATCACTTCACTTATATCGTAAAAACGTGTCACTATCACTTCACTTATAGCCTAAATAATGTCACTGTCAACAAGTGTCACTATCACTTCACTTAAGGCCTAAATAGTGTCACTGTCACTTCACTCGCATTACTCCCATCACTTCCTGCTTCTATGCAAATTCTAGTAAATGGTAGTCACTAAAGCAGTCTCCAGGGCATAATGGCACACAACACTCCTTGCACCAGAAGCGAATTTCCTTGAGTTTCTGAGGTGTTGTGTGCTTGCAGACATGGCAGCGATGATAACCTGCACGACCTGATGGCAAGGTTGGCATAGCGGTTAGGTAATGTCGAGCTATGAATGCGCTCTGCTGCAACCTGTCAGGGCGTCCCGCCGCCGCTGCATGTCTGTGCTGCTGCAATGGTTGCACAGTGCTGAACTTCTCTAGGCAATTCGTACTGCCGGAGTGCCAGTTTGCAGTCGGGGTGATGCTGGAGGTAGAGCAAGTACGAATTCAGCACTATGACGTCAAGAAGGTGGAAGAAAGCCTTCTTGTACCACTTGCAGGTTTTTCTCAGACAGTCGATGGCACTCACCATCATGTCTGACTTATCGACGAGCCTCATATTTATATTATAGTCAAGCACAGCATCAGGCTTGAAGATGTTGTTACCTGTGCCGTGTTGAATCTTCCCAGGATCCAGCATCGTGCCCCTGTGGACGGTGGTGAGCATCCGGACAGGGCGTTTATCGTGCCAAGTGATGGCCATCATGTTCCCCGATTTCTTCTTCAGGCAGTCACCCCTATAAGTGGGGGGAAATACTGGCCAACCCTTCCTATTGACACGAATGGTGCCGCAGGATCCTGTTTGGTGCTGCAGAAGGAACTGACTAAGTGCTGGAGAGGTGTAATAATTATCAGTGTACAGGATGTGGTTGTTGTCGAGGTAATCCCCCAGGAGTTGCTTGACAATACTCCCGCTGAAGCTAAGACGGTCCTGGCCCGGGATATCCACATCCGTACCTGAATAAAGTATAAAGTCCAATACATAGCCAGTCTTACAGTCGCAGATGACATAGAATTTGATGCCAAATCTATGCCTCTTTGACGGGATATACTGAATAAAGGACACTCGTCCCCTGAACAGCACCAGAGACTCGTCGATAACAACATTCTGGAATGGTTTAAAAAAGCCTCGCATTTTCTCCTGGAGCATAGTCAGAATGGGCCTATTTTCCAAAGCCTGTCTTTCAGGTGTGGACCCATATTGGGGGCGAAGTGAATATAGGAAAGTATGTCCCTATATCTGTCCCGGGACATACATTTTCCAAAGACAGGCGTGGAAAGAAGGAGGTTAGTGCTCCAGAAGTCCTTGAGGCGATGTTTCCTGACGTGCGGCATCAGCATCGTCAGAGCTAACCACACATACAACTCAGCAACAGTCACGTCAGTCCAGGGCAACATCTCGCTGTGTTCCCTATCTGGTGGATTGCTGAGTTGTATGAAGTTATTTATCTCCTGCGTCAAGTATGTCATCAATTCTACTTCGAAGAACGCAGTGAAATAGTCCAATATTGATGACAACGGACGACAGGGTAATGCGGCTTGAATACCTGACCGACTGACATCAAAAGTCGGTATATCAGGCACAAACGCATCGCAATCCGTCCACTGTGGATGAGGTGCGCCGCGATGAACTGCCGGTGGTGGTGGAGGTGGCAGCGGCGGGGCGGCAGGCGACATAGGTGCGGCATGCGACATAGGTGCGGCAAGCGACAGTGGGGGGGCAGACGACAGTGGGGGGGCAGGCAACAGTGATGAGTCGTCACTGCCCTGGTTGTCAGACAAAGGAGAGGGAGCATGAGTAGCGGGGGGTGGTGGTGGTGGTGGGGGAGATGGCGTCAGGTCTGCTGGATTATCTGGGTCCAGGTCAGGCGAGATAAGCCGCCACTCCTCTGTTCTCTTCCCTTCCCTCTTCAAACATCTTTCTTTATGTTGCGTTTTTGCAACACCTCATCCGAAGAGGAAGAGGAGGAGGAGGAAAAATCTAACCTCCTCCTTGGCCTCTTCTTACCTTGGGGAGTAATCCCGTAGTGGGGTCTGGAGGTGGAAGCTTTTTGTTCTTCTGCAACAACGTGAGAGGTAGCAGAAATAGGAGACCAAAAAAAGTCTCCCAAACTACCTCTCAAAGCTCCCACCCCGCTGGTGGACGGAATTGCAACATCGGATACGTCTTGCGCACCTGACGTTGAAGGAAGAACTGTGTGGGATACAGCGCCACACACTTCTTCTTCCTCTGATGACTGATCAAGCTGCCATTCCGTATTTTAAATGCTGTCATAGACGTCACTACCAAGCGATAAATCTGATAAATCACCTAACTCCCTTGCAATTGCAGAGTCTGAGAGCCTAGCAGGTGGCTTGCGAGCTCTTGCAGGCTGCACTCGGGGAGTTGAAGTCACGAGCGATGATGTACTTGGTAGCGCGGTAGGGGGAAACGAATCGGACACGCGCGAGAAATCAGAACCACGTCCAGCCATGTTCACGGTCAGTAGCACACTGATTCATTATTGTGCTTTGTAGGGCTGGTGGTGTAGTATAGCCAAGTCAAACAAAAACTGTCAAATTTGGTGTGCAAAGGTCGACATTGGTAATAGCGGTATATCCCCCTGCCCGGACTCCCCTTGGTAACGGCTTATACCCCTGCCCGGACTCTCCCAAGGGAGCGGATATTACCGCTACCCGGACTCTAGGGGATAGATAACTGGTTTGCTACCACATTGTCTTTCCTCTTTACATACTAATCTGGTAATTATATTCCCTCATTTCTAATTTCCATGTTGTAACTCTTGGTGATTTAGTTGTTCGTCGGAAAATACTTGTTAGTGGTTGATGGTCAGTTTGTATTATAAATGTTGTTACCCACAAATAATGGTGATACTGGCGACACGCCAATACCTCTGACATTACTTCCTTATCAGTGACACTATACTTTTCTTTCACAAGAATTTAGTTTCTTTGAGAAGTAACCCAATGGTCGGACTGTCTAGTCTACTTGTACCTGATGTAAGACCGCTCCTACATACTCATCACTAGCATCTGTGATTAAAACTAGAGGTAATTAGGGTTGATATTTAGCAAGAACAGGAAGTGTCATTAATTTTTCCTTTAATTTATCGAAGGCTTCCTAACACTTATCAGTCCATTGAAAAACAGTGTTAGCTCTGGTAAGATTTGTTAGGGATGTTGCAATATTTGAAAAAAGTTGTACAAAGCTCCGGTAAAATCCACACATTCCGATGAAACTCCTGACTTCCTTCACGTTCCTAGGCGGTAACTGTTTACTTATTGCCTCCAAATTCAAAGGATCCATCCTTAGATAGGATCCTTAGATAGCTTATGACCCGAAAATTTTACTTCTCTTTTGACAAAATCACATTTGGTTAGGTTTAGTTGTACACCATGTTCACTGAATAATTGAAATAATTTCTGAATGCGTTTCATTAATTGTGAAAAATCATCAGCCCATAAAATAACATCATCCAAATCATTTTAGCCCATCTCTCACATAATAAAGGTGTTACTAGCTCAGCCATTATACCTGAAAATAATACTGGTGCCCAACTTAACCCAAAGGGTAACCTTCAGAAATGGTACAGTGATACAACATCCGTAAAGGTATTTAAGTCCCTACTTTTTTTCATTTAACTCAATTTGGAAGTATGCATCTTTTAGATCTAAGGTCACTTAAAACTGATGACCTGCTGCATGTCCCACTAAGTCATCCAACCTACTATACGTTTCAGCGCCGGACAGACGCTGTTTTTCGTAAATATCTCCTAAATGAATTTTTGTATAAGTATAATATTTAAGCACACTACCTTTAACATCCGGGCGTAATTTATGGCTGACATACCATATTCCTATATGTGTTATGTTAGGAGTTTACTGAGTGATATTAAGCCTAATCCAGTCATCATATCTAAGGCGTTATAGAGAATCGGACGAGTGTGGGGTACTCGTGTAACCCCTCCACCAACACCCAGAACATCCCCCACACCACTCCTTCCTTCCCTACCCCACACTTTCCTTCGAATGCGTCAATATGACTGGCCAGCTTTGTGTTATTTTTCACAAGTAAACTCCTCGCATAAAACATATAGGAATATGGTGTGTCAGCCATAAATTACGCCCGGATGTTAAAGGTAGTGTGCTTAAATATTATACTTATACAAAGATTCATTTAGGAGATATTCACGAAAAACAGCGTCTGTCCGGTGCGCATATTTACCAAGGTTAACTCATTACATACGTAGAGCGAAATTTGAGCCAATCACAGCTCGAGTTTATCCAGAGTAACTATTACCAACTCACCAACTCAGAAAACGATCTTCAGTAACACATACAACACTCTTGCATTGACAAAAATATCACACTAAATCATATAAGTGTTAAAATAAGTGGATTTAAAAATAAAATGGAATAGTTCTCGGTACTTGAAATGACGTATGTAAATAAAAAAAATACCACAGTACGTGTGAAAGTGTATTGGCAGCAATGTCATGAAGCATATACAGTCTGTGGCAACTTTTCGGCTTGTATTTCATTCGCCTTCATACAATATATTCTTAAAAAGAAGAAACTTGTCACCAATATAGCATAATACTTTCAGAGATATGGCTATTTTATATTATCTAAATATGATATAAACTCCATCAATTGCTGCTTAGCTTTCATAGTCATGATAGAGCCGAATCCTATTAATAAATATTTGCAATCTTTCCTCTCTTGTACCCTGCTCTGTTATGATATTATGGTGTGGTATTAATTCATTCATTTGCAATTTGCAATTGTTACTAGATTTGCTGGGGATTTAAATTCAAAATTAATTGATGAATCATCCTCGATAATTGCTACAATGGCATTCTTCTTTTCCAACTGAGATATTTTGGTGGTATTATCAAGTGTGATGGAAACAGTTCCTTCCGCATCTAGCGCACACAACCCTAACAGTAATACCATCCATTCTGTCCCTGTGAATTCTATTCCATCACATCCCATTTCAGTCAAGATGATCTGCATCATCTTTGTTCTGTTTCTGTCCTATTTCTCACATCCCAGTATCACATGTTCTACAGTTTCATTTTCTCCTGTGTCACACATATGACTTGCCTTGCTTCTGGATTAACACTATCTATAATTATACTTTTTGCGTTTACCGCCATGCATTGAGCTCTGGCTTCAAAGAGTACATCACCACACAGACTTATACCATACCAGAATTTCATTTTGTCCATATATATATATATATATATATATGGTAAATTTTTACAAGTTGCCACAACAGGATTTCACTGGAAAAAAATATATTTCCTAGAAGGATTTAGTGTGACTACCGGGACCTAACTGGGGCAGACTACCAGGACCTAACCTGGGCAGACTACCGGGACCTAACCTGGGCAGACTACCGGGACCTAAGCAGGAAAAAATATACAGTAGAAATTAGTCAGACCTCACCTGACCTGACCTAAACTAATCTGGACTGGGACACACTACCGGGACCTAACCTAACCTAATCTGGACTGGGACACACTACCGGGACCTAACTTGGGCAGACTACCGGGACCTAACTATAAGAGATAACTACTGCTATGCAGCATTTGCAGAAGAAATGGTATGTAGAAAAGTTGTTTCTAATAGTGAAATATAAACACTGGTAATAGTAAAATTTTCGAAATGAAGTTATGGCAACTTGTAAAAATATTCCATATATATATATATATATATATATATATATATATATATATATATATATATATATATATATATATATATATATATATATATATATATATATATATATATATATATATAAAAGCTGTAACTTGTTCAGTACATTTATTTAACCCTCCTGTGGCTATAAGTATCAATTTAATAGGAACCCATGAGAAAAACTAATTTTCTTCTATTCCTGAGAAACTTAGAAAACGAAAATATTATAACGGTAACTAAAGTAAAGTTTTTTAATATTGTATCGTCTGTCTAATTTTCATAGGTATTTTTTCAATATTATGACTAACCACAAGAAAACCTTATGAAGGTTTTCAATACTGTAACGTTGCTATTTTTATCCCCCTTACTTTACTGGAGGAGGAAAACAAAAGCACGGCCTTTTACAATAAAAAAAATGACACATCAGTGTATGATATTCTATCCTTATACTGGATCAACCCGGTCTGGAAAAAAAAAAAGGACTGAGGACTGAATTTGCCTTGCGAATACCATAACAAAAATCATACAAAGGCAAGTCCAGTTCCTCGTCAGTAACGCTGCCACCACCAGACCACAGGTTGACCACAGGAACCAAGCTATCACACACTGGGTGGGTAACGTAGCCTGAACCCCAAGCACGTGTGTAAGCAACCCAGAATTACTCTAACGGGGGTTCGATCAATGTCTTAAATCAAGTCAAAAATGTCTAAGTAGTGACACAGTCTATTTGTATAATATACGGTATCGGTAACGGAATACTCAACTAATTATAATTTAGTTTATTATTTACATTCATTTTCATATATATATATAAAAATATATATATATATTCCCTAAATTTCAATCCCCCAATCCCCCAATCCTACCCCCTTGCTGACACTAGGACGGGGACAAATCTCGCGTCTCGCTAGTGACAGCGCTAAACAACAAACAAATAAACAAAATAATCCACTTCACTTTCTACTAATAATCATAAATAAAAAAAAATACATACACATATATCTATATATTATTAATTGAATAAAAAAAAATGGCCGAACAAATATGATACTTTGGTTTTTAAATATGCCAGCAATTCTCAAATTATTAATATTATTTCCACCAGAATTATATTGCTATGCCGGAATTGTGCTATATGGCTGTTCCCACGGAAGATGACACGAGACTCATTAATAACATATCAAATGTATGTACGTACTATACCTCAATATTAACACATGAAGTCACTTCTGTAGCAGCTGTTTTAGTAGTTACCTGTTCCCATGGAAGATGACACGAGACTGAGTGTGAAGCCCTGGCCAAAACTCATTCTCGCCTCGCCCCCCCCCCCCCCCCCAGTCACAGGCCACTACACGGACACAAACTAGTTCCCCCTGCTACATTTTCCTATTATATTAAGTTTTCCTTCCTCCCTTAATCCTCCAACACATTATCTCTTATCCTCAGCCACATAGCATACAATTATTCCTAATATTTAATACAAATATTTTTCCGCCAACGAAAATATCTCGTCCTTCTATTGGGACCCTACCCCTTACTCAACTAATTTTCTAAGTTACCAGAAAGAAATGCTGGTATTTTATGGAGAGTGAAGTTAGTAATTATACATTAATTAAAAAAATATATATATCCTAAATAACATACATAATAAAAATGGGGGTGTTACACAATATATATATATATATATATATATATATATATATATATATATATATATATATATATATATATATATATATATATATATATATATATATATATATATATATATATATATATATATATATATATATATATATATATATTATTAATTGAATAAAAAAAAATGGCCGAAACAAATATGATACTGTGTTTTTCTATTATATGCCAAGTAATCTCAAATTAGTAATATTACAATGTACACCAGTTTGATATTGTTCTGCAGGAATTGTGCTATAGGGCTCTTTTCCCAGGAGAGACGACACAAGACTCCATTAATAACCTTATTAAATGTATATACATACTATACCTCAATATTAATACATGAAGTCACTTATGTAGCAGCTGTTCCAGCAGTTACCTTTTCCCAGGAGAGACGACACAAGACTGACTGTGATCCACAGGCCACAACTCATTCTTGCCTCATCTCCGCCAGTCATAAGGCCACTGCGCTGACACAAACTAGTTCCACCTGCTACATTTTCCTATTATACTAATTTTTCCCCCTCCCACTGGCTCCCAGGTATATTTCCTAGTTACAATTAATGATTATTTATTATCCTTTATCCTCCAACACATTATCTTTTACCCTCAGCCACATAGAATACAATTATTCCTAATATTTAATACAAATATTGTTCCGCCAACGAAAATATCTCGTCCTTCTATTGGGACCCTACCCCTTACTCAACTAATTTTCTAAGTAAGTTACCAGTAAACAGGCTGGTATTAACCCGTACGCGACGGGAAAACTATGAATAGCCAATCTGTCAGTCCGGGGCTAGTCTTACTATCCCTACTGCCTGTCCGGGCGCTTTTGGCAGATTTTACCAAAATCGCTCTATTCCACTTACTCTTTACGTCTAAACTTCGATACTGAACAACTTAAATTTGGTCTTGTTAGCACCATCAACTCTTCCTCTTTCCAATAAAACCAACCCCAGCTCTCTACAACTCTCCGTTGCCGATAAATTAAGTGTGGAATGAAGGGTAATTTCTCGGGTGAGCGCGGCTGCGTTCGGGTAGGTGTAGTGGCTCTGACGAAAACTGAACATGGCCCGTGCGGGTGGCAGGCAGTGGTGGATGGTAGCATGACGCAATACAGAATCGGACACACACGAGAAATCTAATCCACATCCATCCATGTTCACAGTCAGTAACACACTGACTGACGATGGTGATTTGTAGGGATGGTGGTGAAGTATAGCCAAGTCAAAAAAGCCCACCAAATTGGGCTCGCAAATGCCGACATTGGCAATAGCGGTGCTTCATCCCGCCCGGTCACCACATAGCAGTGGCGTACAACACGACCCGGGCACTTCCAGATGGCGTCTATGACCGCAATCCAGACATTAAGGGTTAAAGGAGAGTGCTGTTAGTTATTATACAAAAAAAACCATCCTAAATAACATACATAAAAAATGGGGTTGTTACAATACCATAATAGAAGCATATGTACGTTATAATAACTGAATGTAAAAAATATACAAGATTCTTAATACATTTATTTTTTTTAAATGAATATTATGATGTCCAATTATAGGTCAACACTAAAGAATATATTATTACATAAAAGATTATTGCATTCTGATAAAATTAATATATTTTGTTAGTATGTACTAAGTAAAATACTAAGTAATAAAGTAAAAATACTACTCCTTGTTCAGTCACAATAAAAATAATTCCTAATATGTAAAAACCCCAAAGCAAAACTATGGTAATGTTATTATTACTGTAAAATAAACAGGTCACATGATAGGGGTCAATTGTGTTGTCATTCTAGATACAATACACTATACCTGTTACTAAATACTGTACAGTCATGGACATAAGTTTCAATACACATATGAATAACTCTAATAAATGGCTGTCTAATGTTTTCATATGATGTTATTGTTTTGAATAGTAAATAGCTGCTTGTAGTAAATTAAAAGATAACATATTAATCTACTTATTGGAAAGTTTCTCACTTGACCCCTGCAGTCCGGCTGATGTGATCGTCATACGGTTGAGTCCGGCTGACGTGATATAGCATCATAGCTATTTAGCGCCATTTACGGCTATGTAAGGCTGGTTTTTCTTGTCAGCGGGCTAGTAAACACACTCACAATATCGATCCGCTATCCACTCAGTTGATTCTGGGACGCCACGATGGCTGGGCTATTTTTATGTATTTGCCCTTGTCCGAATTTGTTCTCTAACGATCGTAAGATAATAGCATAGCGAAAATATGTACGTGACAGTGAGACCATGATATTCCTACAAGGTTACAAATTATTATTTAGCGTATAGATCATGACACATGATACATAATGGTAGTAATAAGAAAATAACACCACAAAACACACCCATACAGGCACAATTGATAGTAAATATACGTGTTTCCTACGGTACAAATCAGTTTGTTTATAATTTTCTATATGACAGTTACACGATGATATATTCCTACAAGTGTTCATACTATTTTTAGTGTTGTAATCATGACATACGATACATAATAGTAGTAATACGAGTGAGTAGACAAGGGAGTTTTGTGGCCAACTGGACACTATAGCCGCAGTCGAGTCAATCCCGCGCGTATAGTCAAACACACTGCTGATTCGCGCGCAAACATGGTCCACTTCAACTCGCCATATCTCCCTAACTACACATCGTACAGCCCACCAGATGGTACCATTCGATAGAGGAAAAGTTGAAAGTATTTAAGAAACAATATTGAAGTCAGTACACTTTATAGGTTAAGAGTGAGAGCGCTGTGAATATAGAGGAAATCGAGGAATTTTGACTCTACCGG
Source organism: Petrolisthes manimaculis (assembly GCA_034508575.1). Classification (NCBI taxonomy): domain Eukaryota; kingdom Metazoa; phylum Arthropoda; class Malacostraca; order Decapoda; family Porcellanidae; genus Petrolisthes; species Petrolisthes manimaculis. The sequence goes on along the minus strand of JAWZYT010002879.1, from coordinate 222,421 downwards.
CAGGGTAGAAACGTTGAGGCAGGGAGGGGGGATGCAGGGTTGCAGGGGTTAATGAACTCAAGGAAGATGTCAAACTTTTACATGAGTCATCCCATGTGTGGATGATTATTATTGTCCACAACTGTACATATTATCTTAAAATGACAAACTATTCTATAGAATTGTCATACCTATTATATTTAAATTGACCCATCATATTAAAACTGACATATAACATAGCGATCATAATTGCAAGGACGGTTATAGAAATATGGTCCACTACTACCACTATGGTGTATGACAGCCAGGCAGTTTTGATGGGTGAGAGGGGTATTGGGCAGCCCACGTCCCCAAGGCAAGTATCTTGGTAATGTCGAGCCTGTGACCCACTGCCATTCTTCATTCTCCGACAAATAACTTGCCCCAATCCAAGCACCGAAATTCAAGTCCAGTGATGCAACTATATAAAAAAGATAAAAATGTAATGCTAAAGTTAAGACCAAAGGATGATATAGATAGTTAGATAGATACAGAAAGTTATAAATAGATTGATAAATACTGAGAGATTCAGTAATAAATAAATAAATATATATATTCTGATAGACATATAGATATATAAAAAATATGGATAGATTAATAGCAAGATATATAGATAAATAGATAAATAGATATAGAAAGATAGATAAAGATAGATAAATATATATATAAAGCTAGATAAACAGGTATAGAAAGATAGATAAATAGATATATGTATAAATACAATTAATAAAATAGATAGATGGAGATAGAGAGATGAAGAGATATACATATAGAGACATATACTGTAGAAATAGATACAGATAGATATAGATAGATAGATAAAAATATGGAGATAGGTAGATAGATAGACATCGAGATAGAGAAATAGAAAATTGAAAAAGATAAAGATATAAAAATAGAGACAAACATATATAAATATATATATATATATATATATATATATATATATATATATATATATATATATATATATATATATATATATATATATATATATATATATATATATATATATATATATATATATATATATATATTAAGATAGAGAATGTATATGTGAGGGAAAGGATGTGTGTATAGACTACTGTCACCTAAATCCCTCACATATTATAGCCAGACAGCAGCATCCATTACTTAATGCTACTAAAGCTTGGAAAATAACTTGGAAAAAAACTTTATGGCAAGAGGATTATTGTGAAGGGTAGAGTGTGCTGGGATGGTCGTGTGGTGGTTGTGTAATAACAAAGATCATATTACATATAAGGCAATCAGTGGAATTTGACATTGGGTAAAAATAATAATAATAAATAAATAAACAGATGGTACTCACATTTATTCAAGAAGTTTCTAAAATTCCCTGAAGGATGTGCCAACTCAATCCCTCTTGCCTGGCACCATTCACGACCTTCAAGCCAAGTCATCTGAGTCTCTTTGTTCAGGTAGAATGTTTCACCCTCGTGGTGGAAGAAATTGTCTGGAAATAATAAAACTGTGATAACTAAACTTTATTTTTCTTGGAGGATATATAACTGCTCTTCCACCTAATTTCTTGATAAAACTGTAATAATTATACTTTACTTTACTTGAAGGATATGTACAGTCGGCAGCAGAAGTTCGCTGCAAGCCGACCCTTGTGGAGAGAGTCAGTTGGTCAGTTCATTTTCCAAGACTTCTGGTTTGTGGTTTGTGAAAATGAACCTCACACTGTTTCGTTATCAACTCGATACCCCAGTTTGTCCGATCGTTCAGTATATCTTTAACACTGTCTTCGCCTTCCTGTCAGCCAAGGGGGGTACAAAACTTTGGTTCGCGACTGTACAGTTGCCATCCCTCCGCCAGATGTGGGTAACTGTGATGGCAACAGTGTTTATGTTTGTTCGTGTGTTCATGCTCGGCAAAAGTTGGAATCATCAACACATTTCTTCTGAAGTGAACCTCAGATACAGCCTGATTTCATCCCATCAATGGCAGGGTAAGTATAGAGTTGGGTGCGGCTTGACAAACTTTGGAAATATGAACTGTCAATGACTATATGAATAACATAATTAAAGTGTTTCGAGTTTATTACAGATTTTTTTTTATTAGTTTTATTAGTTTTATTAGTTATTAGAGTGAAAGTAATTAAATAAAGCGATAAAGGCAATGAAACACGAGGTCGTCAGTATGATAGAAGATTTCTACACTGAACTTTCTAATTTGTGTCTCGGTGGGGAGATAAATGTTTCAGGAGTAAGATGACTTTCCCATTGGCTTAGACACATGCATGAATATGGTCTCACAAAATAGTATTGTTTTGTGCCACAGGTCATACGGATCAGAACCAAATATATTAAAGCTGGTGGTCTCGTTACGTAGATGTGACACCTGCGCTGATCGAGCTGGTTTGATCTCACTCATTGGTTCCCCCATGATATACAAAATATAACATGGCTTCATCATCATACTTGCTTAAAAATAATTACAAAGAGCAATAATTACAACCTCTATGCTAAGTTTCACAAATGCAGACCTACAATTGTGAGAATTTAGGATACGATGTCATCAACTGAAAGAAATAAGAATAATAAGTTAATGAAGAGGCTGCACTCTGTCACAAAGAAACAATTCCAACCTCCAATATCACCATGTCCTATTTTTAGCTCCGGCCTAAGCCGAGAGCTCTAGGTTTTATCCGAATTATTGTTCTTGTTCTTGTGGTGACCACTTTTTAAAAGGGGTTCAACTCACTCACTCACTCTCTTCCTCCCATCCATTTTCTTTTACCAACATTCAATCCTTTATTATTATTAATATTTTTTTTTTTTTTATTATTATTATTATCATTTTTTTTTTCTTCTTGGGGTGACCACTTCTTAAAAGGGATTCAACCAATATTTAAGAGGTTCAACCGCGAGGGGGTTCAACCGAGAGGGGGTTCAACCGAGGGGTTCACCCTCAATAAAAAGGGTTCATTTTCAAAATTTCAATATAACCATATGAATACGAAAATCCAGATAAAACATAATTAATATTTTTGAGACCTTTACATATGGATATTTTATTATTTCACTTGAATCATTAAGAGCCGGAGCTTTTGAAGGGTTTTCCTTCATGTTCTTGTTTTACTAGTTTTATTTTATATCCACCGATGATATATCCTACGATGAATTTTGGAATTCATTATAAAATTCTGTTAAGATTCATGATTTTCCATAATCTTGTGTTGTACTTATATAATCTTGTTCCAGATCAAGAATGTTATTAAGCTAAGTTTAACAGAGATGGTCTAAAACAGGCGAAATGCTAAAAGAGCAGTCAGACACTGGTATTTATATTCATATGTTAAATATGAATAATGTATGTTATACCTTTTATATTGTCAAAGTTATAACCCTGCCATTTATCGGATGAACTCAGGCTGTAGCTGAGGTTCACAACAGAAGAGTGTTGATGATCCGAACTTTCGTCGAGCACGTCCACACCAACAAACATATACACTTCTGCCAGCAACGCTACTCACCTCTCGAAGCGTGGAACATAAGGTGGAATGTTGGCCAACTGTACCTGCTCTTTTATCTAATTCCTTGATAGGCTATAACTGTGATAACTAAACTAACTTCATCTTACTAGAAGGATATGTACCGGCTTCCTTATTTAATTCCTCGGCAGTTTTAATATTTATAATGTAATCCAAGACAAAATCCAAGAACATTTACACAACTATAATCAGTTTGTTTTCATCTGATCTCTTTGAGTTGTAAATGTGGCACCTACACAATACATATTTCACTCACTGTGAACTCACTGGCTATACATTATAAATATCAAACATAAAGAATGCTTTCATTATCATTATTTAATTGATATATAATTAAAGAGAACAATCATACAACTTCTCTTTGAAGTCTCACGAATACAACTTTGTAACTACTCTTTACCATACAAACAGTACTGTACAGTCGGCAACAAAAGTTTCGTTACACCCCACGTTAATTTTAACATTGGTAAGGTCGGCAAGGTTGGTACTCCGCCGACTGAGCAGCTGTGCCTTGTCATCCGAGATGGGTATCACCTTTGTCCCGGCCGATAATATGTGGGACGAGGTAATGGCAACTTAGTACAAGGCATTCCATTTATTTCTTATATCAAAAGTTTAACTGATTTTAAAATAAATTGTGAGTGTTCAAAAACTCTTATTATTTAACTATTCATTATTAGACATAAGGAAATGCGTTTGAGTATTCTAGAACTCGAGTAACCGAGATACACCCAGAAATAATTGCACTGAGTGAAATAACGTCATCACTACTTGCCTGCCTACTAGACACTGAGGGGCATGTAGGGTGATGGAGGTATATAAGACACTCGTGTCATGCCTGAATCGCCAGTCAGGTGTACCAGCATTACATCACCATATTAAAAGGATGGTAACAAAACTTTCATTGCCAACTGTACAAATACCACATCTACCATACATTGACACATTACCATACTAACAAACTGTACATTTACCACTTCTATCACTCAAATCAGACCCAAACAAACTAACTATAGGTGTAGTTATCTTTGTCTTACAAATAATGGAATGTATGCCAATCGTGTCTCTGGTCATAATTATTACTTAGAAGGGAATCAGTGCATCTATGCTATGATAATAAAATATAGTCCCTCATCCTGTTATTATTACACAAGAACATATAATAAGACTGATAAGAATGTATGGATCTGATAGTAATAAAAAAATGATTTGAGATCTGTCTGTAATCACTGGAGAGAGAGAGAGAGAGAGAGAGAGAGAGAGAGAGAGAGAGAGAGAGAGAGAGAGAGAGAGAACGTTCCTGTATGTTATATCAAATGTAAAAGATGGGCACGCTACTTTAAAACACAATTATGAAACACAGAAATCAATACATAAAATATCAAAATACTACCTGGATTCAATTCTGCTCTCAGCCTCTCGTAATGCTGCTCTCTCAGTGTAGATTGGTTCCCCTGGGCCTCTGGATCGTCACCACTCTGCCTGCTACAATTATCAATAGCATTATTATTACTGAGGAGACTGACAATTCCTTCTAACTGGACATATTTTTGTCTCAAGTCTTCTATTAAATCCTGGTTCTGAGATATAATATTATCTGATTCATTCATGTTGACCCTGAGTGTGGCTTGAGTTTGGCGTAGTGTGGCCACTTCTTCCTTCAAGTTCCTCAACTCTTCCTTCTCTTCACTGTCTAACCTCGACATTCTCTCACACTCAGTTCCTGTAAAACAATATAAGTGTTACCGTCATTTTGCAAAATTGGCCCTTCAGTAAAATGATGTTCATTATACAAAGATATGAAACCTATGGTTAAAAGGGTAAAATGACCTAAAATATCAGGGCATTTTACAATCATAAAGACCGAGGTTTTGGTCAGTAATTATCAGTAATCTCGTTGGTCCATTTGTATAACTTACATACAACAAGTAGCCAAATAAAAAGGAATAATTTTTTTTATTTTTTATAAAAGTTAACATAAAGGATAACAAATTAAATTGATAAAAGAAAACACTAGTGTACAGTGTTTTTATTATTTTCTATTTGATTACTTGCTGTTTGTAAATGTTGCAAGTAGACCAATAACAAATTTACTACTCATTTTATAAGCAGAACAAAACTGTACATGGTCTTTATGCAAAACTACCAGATATTTTAGGTAATTTTATATAGAGAAATGTAGTTAACCTTTAAGTCTAATTCTTCTAACAAACCAATATATAAAGAGACACACTGTGAAACAAACACACAAAACAAACCAATAAGATGTTATTGTGTGTATAACTACTACTATACTGTAGGACATAATACTGTAACATCAAGAGGTCGTTACTACCCAAGGGTGTATAGTAGACTACAATACTAGACACGGTTTCATTCACAGAGTATAACAGGGTAGAATGTTGAGTTAACCCAAGCACATGTGATGGTGACTTTCACTGCATCACTTGCCAGTGTTGCCTGAATGTTGCTTGTAGAATGCTTGCCATGTCACCCAATACCAGGTCCTCCACTCATAGTAGGGTGTGGGCGGTGTGGTGTGGTGGCGTGCAGGTGGTGGCTGGAAGCTGTTGTGGCAGTGCAGCAGGAGTGGTGATGAAGTCACACATGGTGCTGAAACCATTCACTGGTGCCGAGGCGTAGTGTAGGGACGTGTAATCACCTGGTTGTAGAGGCTGAGTGGTGCTGTTGGAGCTACATGTGTTGTGTAGCACTATATCCGTAGCAGTGTGTTGTGAAGATGTGATTAGATATGATATTGTGCAGGGCGTGGTTAAATTGATGTCGGGTTAGAGCGTGGCGCAGGAACCCAGATGTCGCTAAAGTCGCTTGAGTGGCATGGCGAGGCGGGGATATGTGTGTGGTGAGGAGTGAGGCGGTATGATTTGCTGAGGAGAGAGGTGTCGTTAGAAGCATGCGAGTGGTGTATCGAGTTGGGAGTATGCGTGTGGTGAGGAAGCACGAGGTGGTGTGGTGTTGCTAGAGGAGCGTGAGTGGCGTAGTAAATTCAGTTTGGTTGCGAGTGTGCGGCATTGAGAAGTGGACATAAGTGAGTGATGGGAAGATGCATAGTGGTGAAGTGGCTCGAGCGTGTGTGGGGGTGGACTGGTGAGATATCAATGAATGTAGCTTTATAATAATTTCCAAGCCTTACCTTACTGGTTAATATGTAATCTCGTTGGTTGGCTGCAGCGAGTTACCCAGAGTTATAATCCCTGTATCCTTCCCTCCAACACAATAATTTTATTTCTGGGTTCGTCCTGCTATATATGTATGATTATAGAGCATGCAATAATGGTCAATTACAACACAAAATGACAATTTTCTCTATTTATTAATAAATTCCAAGCCAACAAAATGAATAATTAAATTCAATCATAAAATAATCACACACACACACTTCCGTTCACGCTCCAATAGATAGCTATATACGTACGGTACTTACTCCTCGTCGCTCCTCTCTACACGTGCTTCCCTCAGTCGCTCGTAGTCCACGTGGACAGTAATATTACTTTACTTTAATATACTTATCACGAGCTAGCACTTCCCCTCGCACACACAGGAGACGGTAATTACGTTATCGTAATAGTAATGGAAATCAAGCAACCCAGTTGGTATATTTCAATGTCAATTCCACACTCGTTTACTGTCCCTCGTACACACACACACACTCGTAAATTCCTGCCAGCCCTCTCCTCACCTATAAAATGACACCTTACTGATTCTCGTCTAGCGAATGAATAGTGAGTTAATTAACAATAAGTCTTGTGAAAAAGTAATTAAACAATTTCGACGTTACGTTAAAACTATAGGCCCCTAGGCAAAGCAACGAGGGCTGGATACGAGGTGTGTTCTTCGTCGAGTGTGTGTCTACCAACTAAATATATTTCTCAAAATCAGGACAAGGGTGGTGGGATAATTACCCTTCTGACCCTCCCCATTCTACCTTTTTTCTACCTGGCAAGTGACTCATGATAGACTGTCCCGTATCTACGTGTTCGTATGGCCTATTCCTTGACTACGTTTACATATGTCACTCACACTTAGTTATACATGCAAATCACTTTTCCCATAACATGCAACTGCTTGCAAATGATTCCCTTCCACTTCAAAATCAATTTTAATAAGTAATAGATGCCCCCATAGCATAATTATTAATGCAAAATTGTAACAGTACCTCCAGACACGGGATGGAGTGAGTGGGTACTCGACCTCACCTGACCTGACCTTCCCTGTCTACCTGGGGATTAATAGCCTGCACCTATATTTCAAATTGCTCAACTCAATTCCTCTGTCTTTGTCTTCCTGACTGAGAAAAATACCACTGTTCCATGCCTTATAGAACATTCCCCACACGTGGTGTCCTTTTGTTAATATATATATAATATATAGCATCCTACTACTTACGTACGTTACGTTATGATCACGGATCAAACCGTGACATTCGCACACACAGAAGAGACATTGCTCTATGCAATGTTTAATAAAATAATGAAGTGGTAATGACGCCTTTGCATGTATAACTATTACAATAATAACTCACTCACACTTCACTCATTCTTGTATGTGTCATGACTTAATACCAGTTAAGTGTTTATTTTTGCCAATGAGTGAAAAACTCCTAACAGTTACTTTAACTTTAAAATTCTAAGGAGAAACTCCGTGGCAAGAATAATTATACCTGGTAATGTCTAGTACCAATAGTACACATTTAAACAATATATAAGTGTGGTGTATGTAATACATTGTGTCATTGTTACATAATATGTAATAATAAAATGCAAAAAAAATATTTTGGAGACCATCCAACTGCCATCAATTCCTGTAAGGCAATATATATATTAAATGATTATCCAAGCCTCGGAAAGGGGAGCCCCTCCAAATCTCTGGCTTGGATAAGGTTACACAGGTTGCAATATACATATTATTTAATCATCCAAGACTAGAGTCAGAGATAACCTCTGGAACCCAAGTCTTGGAAGACCCAATGCAATATCCAAACATCAGACCGAGGTGAACCCCAAATTTGAGTTTGGATAAAGGGTTTGTGCTCGTTGCACTCGAAGATAACAATAAAACGAGTAATTTGAATCCTAATCATAACCCATAATTAATTACTCGCTCAATTTTCCTCAGGCAACCGTGACATAAGGTCTGTCCCAACGCTAGCACTTCCCTTTAAACCACCGATGGTCCCCGTGAACATGTAACCCTTCATCCTTCTCACCCTGACGAGCTTCCGTCGTCTGCTGGGTATATCCTTCTCCACCCTCGGGAGTTTCCCCAGCAGCGCTAGCCGTAGCTGCCGTACCTACAGCTGGGTACTGTGGTTCACTATATGTATATGTAGCAGCAGCCGATCGCTGATAATAACCCTTATTACCACCGTGGTTATTATTATAACTCTTCCCGTTACTTCTCCCCTGGTAACGGTACTGACTTGACTGCTGAGAATAATAATTATTGCCTTGTTTCTTGGCGTGATTAAAGAGAGGATTAGGTTGTTGACGTACAACCTGACTCTGCTGCTGTGAATAATCATTATTACTCGACTTATTATATGACCCAGCAGAGTCTTGGGAAGGCTTATTTAACTGGGTAATATTCTCACACGACTGAACCCGCGTGTGGTAACCGTATGCGGTAAAATGTGCATCCGACATTTCCACCATTTCCTTGAGGCAATTAATCTTATGGGTTTTGATCTGGGCCGACAATTCTGGAGGACACGACTTCTCCAGTTGCGTGCGAAGCAACAAGTCCTTTATCCCCTCCAACGTCTTGGGTGTTTCGGCCTTATCAAACCACTGATCCAGGTGGCTAGCGAGACGTGCACTAAACTGTGCAACGGTCTCTTTATCTTGCAAGGAAGCACTCAAAAACTGCTTCCGTGCATCATCGACCGTCACCCCATATGCTTGCAACAGAGCTTTTTTCATGCTCGCATAATTCCTGGTGTCAGGATCGAGTCGGTAGAGGATACTGAGAGCTTTACCATCAAACAGGTTAAGGAACTCTATTTTCTTCACATCGTCACCAAAGACGTATGTGTCTGCAAGCATCTCGAATCGCTCAATAAACGGTTCAATTTCGTCTCCCTCTACATACTTCGCCAGTTGTAGTCTCGGAGTTACTGTAGTCGGGCTTGCAATACTGCCTTGACTACTATTCGCCTGTGCTTGCAGTTCCACCATTTTCTGTTCATGTGCCCATCTTTCTTTTTCATGCTCTCTCTCTTCCCTTTCTGCCTCTCTCTGTTCCTTTTCAGCCTCTCTCTGTTCCTTTTCTGCCTCCCTTACACTCACCCTTTCGAGCCTGTCATCCTCTTGACGACGCTCTACGTACTGTCGAATCTCGACTGTATCTGTATATCCCAAGCTTCGGGCTTCCTCCATCAATTCCGCTACGGTATACATATTAAAATATTTTCTATTGTTTCCTTTGCCTTAATTCCTGGACAACCGTAATCTATCTACTCGTGAAGGTGTGCGCGTGTGTGACTGGAATTAATACAAAGAGCAGGTCCCTGTTCGGGCGCCAATTATGTGGTGGTGGACTGGTGAGATATCAATGAATGTAGCTTTATAATAATTTCCAAGCCTTACCTTACTGGTTAATATGTAATCTCGTTGGTTGGCTGCAGCGAGTTACCCAGAGTTATAATCCCTGTATCCTTCCCTCCAACACAATAATTTTATTTCTGGGTTCGTCCTGCTATATATGTATGATTATAGAGCATGCAATAATGGTCAATTACAACACAAAATGACAATTTTCTCTATTTATTAATAAATTCCAAGCCAACAAAATGAATAATTAAATTCAATCATAAAATAATCACACACACACACTTCCGTTCACGCTCCAATAGATAGCTATATACGTACGGTACTTACTCCTCGTCGCTCCTCTCTACACGTGCTTCCCTCAGTCGCTCGTAGTCCACGTGGACAGTAATATTACTTTACTTTAATATACTTATCACGAGCTAGCACTTCCCCTCGCACACACAGGAGACGGTAATTACGTTATCGTAATAGTAATGGAAATCAAGCAACCCAGTTGGTATATTTCAATGTCAATTCCACACTCGTTTACTGTCCCTCGTACACACACACACACTCGTAAATTCCTGCCAGCCCTCTCCTCACCTATAAAATGACACCTTACTGATTCTCGTCTAGCGAATGAATAGTGAGTTAATTAACAATAAGTCTTGTGAAAAAGTAATTAAACAATTTCGACGTTACGTTAAAACTATAGGCCCCTAGGCAAAGCAACGAGGGCTGGATACGAGGTGTGTTCTTCGTCGAGTGTGTGTCTACCAACTAAATATATTTCTCAAAATCAGGACAAGGGTGGTGGGATAATTACCCTTCTGACCCTCCCCATTCTACCTTTTTTCTACCTGGCAAGTGACTCATGATAGACTGTCCCGTATCTACGTGTTCGTATGGCCTATTCCTTGACTACGTTTACATATGTCACTCACACTTAGTTATACATGCAAATCACTTTTCCCATAACATGCAACTGCTTGCAAATGATTCCCTTCCACTTCAAAATCAATTTTAATAAGTAATAGATGCCCCCATAGCATAATTATTAATGCAAAATTGTAACAGTACCTCCAGACACGGGATGGAGTGAGTGGGTACTCGACCTCACCTGACCTGACCTTCCCTGTCTACCTGGGAATTAATAGCCTGCACCTATATTTCAAATTGCTCAACTCAATTCCTCTGTCTTTGTCTTCCTGACTGAGAAAAATACCACTGTTCCATGCCTTATAGAACATTCCCCACACGTGGTGTCCTTTTGTTAATATATATATAATATATAGCATCCTACTACTTACGTACGTTACGTTATGATCACGGATCAAACCGTGACAGCGTGGTGGTAGGATTTGTGGCGTGCGTGTGGTGTAGAGAGTCGTGTGTGGTCGTGCATTGAGAGGGCACATTTAGGTGAGATAGTTTGGGCGTGGTGGTTGCATTGGTAGCGTGTGCGTGTTGTTGCAAGGTGGGTGCTGATGCAGAGTAAGGTGGCACACAGGATTGAATAGCATGGCGTCGTTGGTGGTGCGAGCGTTGATTGGTGGTGTAGGCATGTGGTGGTGGGTTTGCTTGATAGTAGAAGTTTCGTTGGTGGCGTGCGTAGTGTTTGAATCGATGTCGCATGAAGGAGTTTTGTGTTGTTGTGGGTGCCTTGAGTGGTGTGTTGTGGTGTAGGCATGTTCTTGCCACCCCCTTATTAGTTTCACTGACTGGTGTGGGTTGTCTGGCGGTTAGCAGGGGACCCCTATTGGCCAGGCAGTCAGCAATTGCGAACGTTGGTGCCAAAACGTTAGTGGTATTCATAGAGTTGAATGTGTGGCGTTGTGGTAGGTTGCTGTTGGAGCTGTGCAAGGGTACGTGGTATCGGGTTGTAGTGTTGTTGCTATGTCGTTTGGAGCAATGTAGGGTACTGTTGTTGTTTTGGTACTGATTGTATGGTTACAGGTGTGGTGTGTAGTTGTATCGGGTAATGGGTTTGTTGTTGTTGCAGGTTTATGATGGTGTAAACGGATTGTGCGATAGAGTTGAGTTGTTGTTGTGACGAGCAAGTAGGTTGTAATGTAAGTAAAGAATGATTTTATGGGTAATGGGGAGGATGTTGTTTGGGTTGTCTGGGTGGTATGTTGTTGATGTGTGCTGGTGTATTATGATGTTTGGTGTGATGAAGCACCTTTCACTAGTTCGGGTTCTTGTTGTGTTATATATGTACCATTTATGTATTAGTGTAGTTCATATTCGGTTCCATGACACTGCTCAACTCCATTCTAAAGTTCATACGTTGGTATAAAAGGAGGGTGGCAAGCCCACCTGAGTAGGGGTGCTGATGGTGTAATGGTTAGCACACTCACCCAGCACGCGAGAGATCCCAGGTTCGATTCCCGGGTCAGTGGAATTGTTGGACAATTTTCCTAAGCCCCTAAGTCCCTGTTCACCTAGCAGTAAGTAGGTACCCGGCTGTAAAAACAAGGATAGCAACCTTGTAGGCTGGGGGCAGATATGTTGATGTACCAAGACTGACTGACTGCCTTAATGACCAACACCATGAGTTGATAGGCATAAAACCCTAAAATCTTCTTCTTCCACCAGAGTCAGTCAAACTGTACGTGTGTTGTCCATGTGACTCTTTAGTGAGCTGTGACTTTTAGTAAGCCGTGACATGGTAACCGGTATATTTTGGGATTCCTCTGTGCTGTCAAGTATTTCTATTATATTCAATTATATTATATGCTATGTGTTTGTGTTAGTCTTGGTGATAGGTGTTTGTTGTTATTATATCTTCCACTAGTTAATACAGGGTTATTGAGTTATTAGTTAATTACTGAACATAATGTAAATAAGAACTCTTTTAAAGGAAAAACAAAAGCCTTCACCTGTGTTTACATATTATCCAGTCTGACTAAGTTGTTGTGAGTGGAACTTACCCCTAGACTTAACTTCACCCGTAACACTGGTTATCTGAGAGTGGTGTGTTTATTGTAACTGTTGGTAGTTTGCTGTTGACGTATGTTGGTTAACGAACTTGTGTTGTGGTGTGTACAGGTTGTGCGGTATGGTTGCAGGCGAGTGTTGTGGTTGTGTAGAGTGGTGGTAGTTGTATGTGGGTCGTGGGTGCTAAGTGGTGTTGTGTGTGTGGTACTGAAGCATGTGACATGGCATGTGTAGATGGTGTAGTGATGTTGACTGTTATGTGATGAGGTTGCCATGCTGATTCATTTGTGTGGTATGTGGACAAGAGGGAGTCAGTGAGCTAACTGTATGATTGAAGAGGAAGGTTTTGTACTGATCGTAGGTGTAGTTGTTGTGGTGGTGTTAGTAGTTTGGCGTGTTGGCTTCTAAGGACTGACTCAGAGAAAGGGTTGGCAGCCTTCTCACTCAACTACTGCATATACCTCAAAAGTTCAGATGGGTAGCACCCCTTCAGCTGCACGTTATCAAGTGCCAGCAGGTACTACTGCTCCAACACCCCGGGAGAAGCAAGAATGACATATTTAATGGCAGTGTAGTCGATCTGTTGCGTGAGTGCAAAGGGGATCGGGTTGAAGACATTATTTGGAAGAGTGCAGAGAACAGAATTGAATTTCTGCTCTGATGTGAAGTTAGCCGATAACCATCGTGTTTCCATATGTCTGAACCTGGAATGTACATTCAGAGTGAAAGAGGGAATGTACGGTGTCTGTGGTGCTGCTGGTGCAGGCGTAGGTGCAGTGTTACTTTCGTTCGAGGCCGTGGAGAGGTTGTTGGGTACTATTTGCAGCGAAATGTTTGGAGAAAATTGGTTGGTGTTGACAGGGGTAGCGATGGCTATGTTATGTCGAGTGGCTATGGTGTGTGTATGAGATGTGAGGCGAGAATGTGTGTGGAGATTAGGTAGTAGCATGTGTGGACGAGAGTTATTAAGGATGTCATGTTGTTAGGGTGTAGGAGTGTGAGATACAGTGGTATTGGAAATAAGGAAAACGGTCAATGGCTAGGGGGGTACTATGTTGTTGAGACAGTGCATGGAGAGGGTGTGTGGTGCATAGGTGAGGAGTATGGAATGCGGAAGTCCTCAGTAGTGCCGACAGAGGAGTGGCAATTAAAAATAGCAATGCGGTTGAAGGTGTGTGTAGGAGAGAGAGTGTGTCCCACGGGGATCAGGTAGATGCAGTAGGTAGGACAAGGTTTAGTGAGCGTGGGGAAACAAAGTGTGTGGAGAATAATTAAGAAACACTCGCAATTACAGGAATGATAGACAGCAAGGTTATTGTTACTGGTACAGTTGCCAAAGAAGGTATTGCGACAACTGTTGATACAACATTAAATATATTAATGTCCATGTTTGTTTGTAGGGATTATAAGTATGTATTACAGAAGATTATGTATATTTCCTTCTGTTATACATGCTTATAGTCCCTACAAATAGTTGTGGATATTATTATGGTTAAAGATCTATCAAGATTTGTCGCAATTCCTTTTTTGGCAACTGTACATGTGAAGCAATAACATGACCTAATCAGGCACACACAATAATGGGCATGAGAGCTACATGAAACGAGCCCCGCACTAAGTATAAGGTAAGATGTATAGGCCTAGTGGCGTGAGCTGCCTAATGCTTGATGTTGGGATCGTTTCAAGTGTGTCCCTTCCATCAGCTCGTGACTGTACATTTTGACTAACCACTACCCCGTACTTCTCGACTGCCTTTCACATTTTTTTTATTTAGAGCCAAGCCTCCACTCTTTTTTTTTTTCTTCTAAACTTCCTTCCTCCTTATTTTATATTGTCTCTTCATCTTTTGTTTGGTTTTGGAAAGCATGTTATCCCTCTTATTTTATTTTAATTAGCTATTTAGGATTTAGGGTAAAGTATCAGGACTGATTTCAGTTGGAAATTAATAGTTTACTACTTTAATAAAAAATGACTACAATAACTTGGCATGGAAATGAGAATCTCCTGACTAATATGTAGGTAGTTAGGGACTGATTATCACACTATTTTTTTTTTAAATTGATTCAGTAATAACTCACCTGGGGGTGAGGAAACTCTTACCAGGCGCGTCCCCCGGGTGGCGGATGGGGGAAAACCCTGAGAAATCAGGGCTGTCTCGAATATACTGAATAAGAGACCGTGGACCAAAACCGTGGAAGAGAATTGGGGACCTCACCACGTAATACCCAAGAAAAACCATGGATCAAAATCAAATACAGAATAACGCCAACGACGTGAATTGGAGCTATGCCAATGCAGATGCTAATTCGTCCGGTCGGGATGGTTATGGGCCACAGGTAACACCCGTCCGTAATCAAGCGACTGTGTGCAACAAGGACAAGATAAGAATTGGAACATGGAACGTTAACACCTTATATCAACCGGGAAAATACGACAACCTAAGACAAGAGATGAAGAGAATGAAATTAAACATAGTCGGAGTAAGTGAAGTAAGATGGACTGGTGGTGGGCGATGCGTTGGGGAGGGAGTGGAATTCGTGTATGGAGGAGGGGGAGAGCACCATAGAGGAGTAGGAGTAATGATGTCCACCAAGATGGCAAAATGTCTGAAAGGCTATATGGTACTGTCTGATAGAGTTATCTTAGCAAAATTTGCTGGGAAACCAATCGATGTAAATATTATACAGGTATATGCCCCAACAGGAGAACATCCAGAAGAGGAAATAGACGAATTCTATGAAAAAGTGGAAATTGCTATGAGACAATGTAAACCACAGGAAATTATGGTAATGATGGATGGGTGACCTTAATGCAAAAATTGGTGAGGGAAGACAAGGAGAAGTGGTGGGACCCCACGGACTGGGCAACAGAAATGTAAGAGGAGACAGGTTTGTGGAGTGGTGTGCAGAGAAGAAGCAAGTTATAATAAACTCCTTCTTTAGGCACCATCCAAGACGTTTGTGGACTTGGAAAAGTCCCGGAGGACAATACAAGAACCAAATTGACTACATCACTATAAATAAAAGGTTCAGAAATGCAGTCACACAATGTAAAACCTATCCAGGAGCAGATTGTGGAATTGGATGTGATCACGTGCCAGTGGTGGCAGAGGTGAAGGTCAAACTTAAGAAAATAACAAAACCACAACTAAAAGCTAAACGAGAGTGGAGCCTCTTAAAGAGAGAAGAGACTAAAAACGCTTTTGAAGTGATAGTACGGAATAATTGCGAGGCACTTCAGGAAGACGAGGATCCACAGGAGGGTACAGGTGAACAAGAGGCAGAAAAGGAATGGAATTCTATACAAAGGGCGATACAGGATGCTGTCGAACAGTGTGTGCCAGAGGAGAGAAGACGGGTTAAGCAGATATGGATGACAGAGGAGATCCTGGATCTAATGGAACAAAGAAGATTACTGAAAGGAGACCCAGATAGATATAGAGATAAGGATAGGGAAGTTAAGAGAAGATGTAGAGAAAGAAAAGAAGAATGGCTAAATGAACAGTGTAGAGAAGTAGAACAGCTGGAAAGGGTGAACCAAAGACTAATGTTTGCAAAACTAAAGGAATTTAGTGGGAATAGACAACCAACAAAAAGCACAGTCATAAAGGATGAACAAGGAAATGTTCTAATGGACAAGGAAGAAGTTTTAATGCGATGGGAAGAATATATGAAAGTACTGTACGATGACTTTAGATGTAACCAGTACCACCTGGAGGAGGAGATGAATGGACCTACAATACTCAAAGAGGAGGTGAGAAATGCCATTAAATGTATGAAAAGGGGCAAAGCGGGTGGTGAAGATGAAATTTATATACCAAAAAAAATGAGGGAATCAACATTCATACCTATACCAAAGAAGGAAGGCACCCTGGAATGCGAGAAACATCGGTTGATCAGTATCATGAGTCAACTCGGAAAGATAATATTGAAAGTGATGAACAACAGAATAAAGCAGAAGATAGATAACTATGTACAGGAAGAACAGTATGGATTCAAGAAAGGCAAAGGAACGATAAACGCGATATTCGCCCTGAGAATGATCATGGAGAGAACAGTTGAGATGCAGAGGGATGTTTTCATATGCTTTATCGATTTTGAAAAGGGTTTCGATACGGTGAGGCATGAACCACTGATGAAGATGCTCAGGGACATTGGATTGGATGGTAAGGACCTAAGACTTTTACGCAACCTATATTGGGACCAAAAAGCAGCTGTGAAGATTGAACATGAAAAAACTGATTGGGTAGAAATACACAGAGGTGTCAGACAAGGGTGCGTGCTATCACCTAATCTGTTTTTATTATATGGACAAAAATGTATTGAAGAACTGGAAAATGAAGAGGGTATCAGAATAGGAGGAAGAAATGTGAACAACTTGCAATATGCGGACGACACTGTGTTAATAGCGGACTCTGAGAAAAAATTACAAAGATTGATTAAAAAGCTGGAGGAATCAAGTGAAAGAAGAGGACTGAAGATAAACCTTGGGAAAACAGAGGTCATGGGAATTACTAAGAGGCAAGAGAGACTGGTAGTAAATGTTCAAATTCAAGGCAGAATCATCAAACAAGTGAAGGAATTTAAATATCTGGGATGTACGATCTCTGAAAACGTCAAATGTGAGAAGGATATAAAAAAAAGAATAGCCATTGCGAAAACAAATTTCGGAAAAATGAAGAAAATATTGACAAACATCTCTACAAGCATGAATTTAAGATTAAAAATATTAAGATGCTATGTATGGTCAACATTGACATATGGTTGTGAGGCGTGGACACTTAAAAAGAAATTGGTTAAACGACTGGAGGCAGTAGAGATGTGGTTCCTGAGAAGGATGATGAGAATCCCATGGACAGATAGAGTCACAAATGAGGAAGTATTAAGAAGGGCCGGTACAGGGAGAAGTCTGTTACAGAACGTGCGGAGAAGACAACTTGGATTTTTGGGACACATCTTGAGAGGGGATCACCTTGAGAAACACTGCCTACTGGGAAGAATAGAGGGGAGACAGAGATTGAAGTTTATGGACACGATTCTTCAACATATTGGTGATGGACGAAGAACTGTGGACCTGATCAGAATGGCTGACGATAGAGGGAGATGGAGATCCATGGTCGCCGACGTCACTCGACTGGCACTCCGGTAAAGGTAAAATATAACTCTAGTCATATATTGAATTGTACTGTGTTTACATACTTTACAATTCATTAACATAACTTTTATCAACAAATAAAACCTCTGGTAAAGCTTCACAAGTGCACAATACACCTAATCTTATCTGGTCTAACCTAACCTAACAACTAACCTATCTCTGGTTGAGTATTGTCCACTTATCAAGTTATACCAAACCACTTCCTAACGGGTGGAGGTTGGGGAAAATGGTTGGTGGGATACAAGCGAGTTGGGTCCTCGTCCCGTATGCATTATTACGAACTGCATATTGAGTCGGCACCATACCCCCCGCCAGCCAATCAACGGCTAGATGTATCAGCCAGCCCGAGCCAATCACGACGCAAGATGGGCTCGATAATGACGCCATGAAAAGTTTCTATGTACCAAATATATATTCTCAATATTTTGTTGCCACATGACTAATCGTAGAATATAGAGAGAGAGTAGTTAGTGAAGAAACATAATGGAAAATGTACTCTCCTATATAATTTATGAAGCGTAAAACTCAACACAAACTAGGCTACTCGTATTGAACAATGTTGATGACTAAGGCAAAGTTGCCATGTATAACTTTTGCTGCGAGATAAAATAATTTTATGCAGTGCGATACACACTGTCTTAATCAAAGCTCTCATTTTTTAGGTAATTTCCTCAGACTAACGTAATTTGAGGTAATTTAAGGTATAGTTATTGCCATTAAAGGTAATTTTAATAAACCATCAGTTCTTCTTTGGAAGTTGTACATGTAAAATCGTACGTTCATACTGATCATAGCTTTCATTTGTCAATTTGTAATAATTATAACCACTAAAATTACGTATAACTAATGTAGAGTATGTCACGTGCTTACTTTATCCTCATATGATCATATATTTCAGTATCTAAGGTAATATAGCCCCATCTATGGTAATTTCACACAGTTTCAGTTATGCATACTACAAAGTAAATATTAGATTAGATTAGAATTTGATTTTATATATAGCGGTAAATTCTTGACTGGAATCTCCCAAGCAGCAAGAGGGAACCATAAGGCTACTCATAACCTTTCCCCTTCGCATGTCATCATTGCTTGCCTCCTCATAAAATTATATAGCATAATTATGTATTTCAGCATTCCTCTTTTTTTTTTACTAACCTTTTGTTCTTAAACTAATAATGTTGGAAACTACATGTATTGATTTCATCTATTGTAGGCTATAACTTCATAATATAATGCAGGTACTGTACAGTTGTGGAAGCATATTCTGCCCCACATTTGTTTGGCATGTGGAGATATCTGGCAACTCTCTCTGAATAAACAGCAGCTCGTACGAACCACAATGAGTGAACCACCAATCAGCTCCAGTCACGAAGAGTGTGTGTGATATCAATGACCTGGAATTTCACACACACTCTTCGTGATTGGAGTTGATTGGTGGTTCAGTCATTAGGGTTCGTATGAACTGCGGTCTGTTCAGAGAGAGTTGCCAGATATCTCCACATGCCAAACAAATGTGGGGCAGAATATGCTTCCGCAATTGTACATCTAGTAAGACAACCTAAGTGACATTCTCATATTGATAACTTTATGTAAGTAGTTATCTTTGACTTAACTAATTTGCTGTGAATAACTGATATGTGTGATTGTCAGTAATACCACAGGACATTCATTTTATACTATACTTTACAAAGGGATCAACAACTGATAGGCAAGCTAAGGTTACTAAAGTCTTAATTATCATTAAAACATATCGTGCTACAAGGAAGAATAGTATTCAGTTGTAGTAACACTGAAATAAGGAAGTACAGTACATTGCTTGGTCATGATATATTTCAGGATGCACAAGCCACAAAGTTAGTGAAGTTGGGCTCAAACTGTAAATGGGTAGAGAAGCCGTGCTGAGGGTATTGAGGATTCACAGACAGGTTGTGCAGATTCACATAGGGTGGTTAACATGTGTAGATGAATAGTGAAGTTTGACAGAGTTAACTGAAGATGGGTACATGGGTGGTGAGGTTGTGTGGGGTTTGTCAAAGTTTATAAAAGTACAGTATATTGTCTCGCAGCAAAAGTTATACATGGCAACTTTGCCTTAGTCATCAACATTGTTCAGTACGAGTAGCCTAGTTTGCGTTGAGTTTCACGCTTCATAAATTATATAGGAGAATTAATTTTCCATTATGTTTCTTCACTAACTACTCTCTTTTGTCTACGATTAGTCATGTGGCAACAAAATATTGAGAATATATATTTGGTACATAGAAACTTTTCATGACGTCATTGTCAAGCCCTTCTTTCGTCGTGATTGGCTCGGGCTGGCTGATACATCTAGCCGTTGATTGGCTGGCGAGGGGTATGGTGCCGACTCAATATACACTTCGTAATAATGCGTCACGTATCCTGGTAACACACCACTTTTTAAAATTAGTGTGGCTGAAACTCTCATTTAATTTATCCATATTTCTGTAGGTTCCCTCTCCAAAGCAGTTTCGGGAGGAAATATTATCCGATTATATAACAGATTTATATACCTGATATTAACAATTTTATAAATAAATATGTAGCCCAGTATGTGTGAAGTCAATGCTTATAGTGTGACAATAATTATAAAATGCGTTTATTTTTTACACAGAGAGAGAGAGAGAGAGAGAGAGAGAGAGAGAGAGAGAGAGAGAGAGAGAGAGAGAGAGAGAGAGGAATAGCAAATGGGAGATTGATTGATTGATGGGTATTAGGCGCCGCAACATCGAGGTCCTATAACACCAGAAAAAGGTGATAGAGAGGTGTGACAACAAGCAGGAAGGAAATAAAATAAAAAGAGGGATAGTTGAAGAACTGAAAGATGGGAACTATTTAGTCTGGTCTCTCACTGGCGTCCATCCTAGCATGGGAAGCCCTCTCTCCCCGATATCGGGGTAGAGCAGGGGCCGGAGCCCCCTCTAGTCTAGCTCGCAAGGTCACAGAGACACCCAAGCCCCCCCACCTCGGCAAGGCGGTTCCCGTTAGCGGGGAGCAAATTGGAGAGGAGAGAAAAAACAAGTAATAATTCATTATGAGAGAGAGAGAGCATCAAGGAAATTGAAGGAAATAAGCAATAATAATAATAATGCACAGACTTTGGCTTTAATCCTACTGTGTGTGTGACTTGTGTCAGTGTGTGGTAGTGGTATAAATTTTTCATTAATCGATTACAAATTACAGTAACTGAATGCCAAACTAATATTCCCTCATAAATAACATCTTGAGCATATTTTGCTACAGTGTGTGTGTGTGTGTGTGTGTGTGTGTGTGTGTGTGTGTGTGCGCCAAGAGCAGTGACCGACCTTGCCAGGCTTTGAAGTGTGAGATTTTATTGCAATATTTATTATTCTCTGGCCCTAGTGTGGACAATAACTCAATATATGGGATGAATTGGGATACTCGTCCTATTTATCTTTGTCATTATATATTCTCGTAAATAGCAGAAGGCTAATAGTATAATAGGTTATTTAGGATAGTAGACTGTTACAACACTGCATATAGAAGGAAAACTAGTAAAAAGGTGATTTATATGTGAAGGTTATTTCTGTATTATTGTGTTCGGACTGAGGCTATATGCATAATATATGTTTGGATACTACTAAACCACTTCAGGCCCCATGTTGCATCGTTTTTCGCAAAGATCTTGAAGGTCCTTAATCAGATAATTATAACATTCTAACACAATGTTTACCACACCCCGCCGTAATTTATGGCGGTATAGTAGTTAGGCAAATGTGTATACTTAAGGAGTTTACTCTTATGATCTTAAGTTGTAGTCAGTGAGAACACAAAATCCTGAGCAAATGTTCGGACAAGGCGAGGTACCCCCTCTTCCTAAATCCCCCACCAGACAAGCTCCTCACCATCCCCCTACAACACCCCTCATTCTATCCCCCGTCTCCCTCTCTTTCACTCTCACTCTCTCTCTCACACACTCTCTCTTTCCCACTCTCTCTCAGTTGCACACAGGGATATATAAAGTCTTACTGACTCTTACACATTGTTATTCTAGAGAATCTAGACTCTAGAGTAATTTCGTAAAATAGATTAAGAAATAAATATTTTGTGTCTAGTAATGAATTGATGGTTTATGGACACAACCGTGATGGCTCGGTTGTCAGTTTGATATATTTTCACTGTTGGGTATTGTAGCGGCAATTTGAGAAATTTAATGTAGATGGTCACTGACATGCGATTGAAGAAGGTGGTGTGAACGTAGGCTACTGAAAGTGTGTTACATTCCTGCAAGCCAATGTGCTGAGATGCTCACGTGGGTGTAAAAATGTGGTTACAATACGACTTTTTAATATGTTCAACCATAGGATGAACTCTGGTGCACTGATAACGATGATGATGAGGATGATATAATATTATTCCTTGAGAGTGATGAAGATTAAAATAAATTACATGTATAATTGTCTGTATCATTATTCCATTAATTATACAAGTAATATTATTTTGTTTACAATTACACCGACTCCTTCTATTTATTGAATATACCTATTGGCCAATACTGTATATCTCATCACATTATACGAACAATCAAACATGTCCAGAAAAACAACCATATGGAAACTTGCAATATAAGGTTATCATTATTATTTCCTACGAAACTACTTAAGCAAAGCAGTACAATGAGATTGAACAACATCATAGTGCAGTTCATATGCAAAAATCATGCAACTCATTGTTGGAGTATCACATTTGAGTTATAATGTAAGCCTTTTGAGAGAAAATCATGCGATATAATAATGTTTAAATCATGTTTTTATATATTGCCGTGTCTTGTGTAATTGAGATAGAGAGTGAGAGTGAAAGAGAGGGAGAGGGAGGGAGAAGGGGGATAGAATGAGGGGTGATGTAGGGGGATGGTGAGTAGCTTGTCTGCAGGCTGGTGGGGGATTTAGGAAGAGGGGGTACCTCGCCTTGTCCGAACATTTGCTCAGGATTTTGTGTTCTCACTGACTACAACTTAAGATCATAAGAGTAAACTCCTTAAGTATACACATTTGCCTAACTACTATACCGCCATAAATTACGGCGGGGTGTGGTAAACATTGTGTTAGAATGTTATAATTATCTGACTAAGGACCTTCAAGATCTTTTCGAAAAACGATGCAACATGGGGCCTGAAATGGTTAGTAAGTTGTTTTATGATTTATTTAAGTTTGTAACGGAGACAGGGAAACGTGAAGATGGGGGTTCGAAGTAGTCGAATCCCTTATCTATGAGGCGGGCCGCTGCCGGCGCCCGTCACCCGTGATCAGATATTAGTCAGCCCAGCTGTGGCCTACACACACACATTCCCTGTCTCCTCACTATTACAGGCACTGGTGTGTAAGCCGATCTTCCGACCGAGGTGGCGACGGAAAGAGGCCTGTGCACTTTCCTTGTAACCCTGTTATTCTTCTGTGTGTGCGCGACAAGACCAGTGTTTATTTGGAAACTTGAAGTTGTGAAAATTAAATAATAATAGAAAATGAAACTTGTATAGTTCTTCCTCCATTTGTGAATGCCGGAAGTGTGGAGTGATTGTTCCCCAAGGTAGAGGGTTAGCCTGAACTCTATTTTGGCCCTTGGAGAGGGGTAAAAAACATTGGAGAAATAAGGTTGGTTTATATATTTATATATTTATATATTTAGATCTTCAGATAAGGTTGATACTGAAAATATGGAGATGGAAGTGGATAATGTAGCTGAGTTTGTTAACACCACAGAGGCCCATTATTTATATCAATGCAAACGAGATGATTTGTTACGGACTGCCAGTCGTTTGGGAATTATGATCACTGCGTCGACCAAGGAAGCTATACAGAAAGAAATTATGGATTACTTAAGAGACTCGGAGGAAAAATCCAAATACGGATGATAGTGATGGCAGGCCGAAGCATAGTGCTGTGGATATGCAATTTAGAATGATGGAGTTTGAGTTAGAAAAATTAAAAATTGAAACAGAAAGAGCCTGAGAAGAGAAACAAATTCAAGAGAGAAAGCTGCAAGTGGAAAGTGAACTTAAGCTGAATGAATTAGAACTTAGAAAATTGGAATTGGAGTCTGGGGGAAGTGATAGGGGAAGAAGTGTTGAGGTAGACTGAGTATATTGAGTCAGAAGTGGAACATTTGATTTTACATTTCGAAAAAATAGCTGAAATGAGAGGTTGGGATAAAGCCGACCGGGTCTTCTTAGTGCAGTCAAAATTTACAGGCAAGGCTAGAGATGCATATGTGTGTCTTGATCAAGATGAATGCGCAGATTATGATTGCGTAAAAGAGGCAGTTTTGAAAACATTCGAGTTAGTACCGGAGAAATACAGAGAGAAGTTCAGAAGTGCAAACAAAAGTGTTAATCAGAAGTATTTGGATTTTGCGAGGGTAAGTGAAATGCATTTTGACAAATGGTAAACATCTGTTAAAGTAAAAACATTAGAGGATTTAAGACAGATCGTACTGTTAGAACATTTCTGTTGGTCTGTACCCGAGAACTTGAGGTCAAAACTAGTAGAAACGGGATTTAAGAAACTCAAGGACGTGGTAAGATTTGCAGACGAACTGGCTGCCAGTTCTAAGAGTTAGAACGAGACGAAGGGGGGATCAGAATCAAGTGAAGATTTGGTGAATTATGATAGTGAGTCAAATTATGGTTCTTGAAAAGTTGAACAGTTTGGCAAACAGCCTTATTATAACCGGAGCCAAGGGTGGGGAAACTCTGTGAACGTGAGATATGAGGCAAATCAAGAGAGGCCTCCTGTTCGGTGTTATGCATGTGGTGAAGTACGACACATTTCTAGTAAATGTCCCTTGAAAAAAATTGTGGGCCTGACTGTAAACTGTGGTGTGAAGTGTTCGGAGAGAGTAGAACAAATAAATGAGGTTGTGAAAGTACCCTTTAACGTCAGTTCGTTTATTACGGAAGGCAAAGTTTCGGTTGATGGAGGTAAAGATATAAATGTTGTTATATTAAGAGACACTGGGTGTTGCCAAAGTCTGGTGGCACGTGATGTTATGGAGAGCTTAGAACATTCATACTCAGGTGAAGATGCCAAAATAATAGGGGTTGGTGGTAAGAACGTAATACCCTTGCATTACATAAATCTAAGATCAGGATTTGTAATTGGCAGAGTCAAAGTGGGAATTTGCAAAGATATTCCTATTTTCGGAGTACACATGTTGCTGGGAAACGATTTGGCTGGTGATAAAGTGATCCCTGAACCTCAAATTGTCGAAGATCCGTTGAAAGATAATGCAGATGTTTGTGGTGCCGCTGATGCAGAAGTAAAGATATTTGTACCCTGTGAAAATGAAGTAAGCGGTGCGGGTATTCGAGTAGAGCATATTGAGGTGTATCCAGCTTGTGCGGTAACCAGAGCTCGTTCCAAGTCAAGTGAAAATAGACCTCTGGCAGAAGGAAAGAATTCCAGTGTTAAGAAAACAAGTAAGAAAATAATTGAGAAATATGGGTGTACTGGCCATTTAGAAATGAATATAAATAAATACCCTGATTTTACGGTTGGTAAATGTGATTTGATAAAGGCTCAGCAGGAAGATAGTAGCTTGATAAAATGTTAGGACAGAGCCGGAACTGTGGACGAGGTGAATCAGGTAGGGTATTATGTTGAGAAGGATGTACTAATGAGAAAGTTGGGAGGTGAAAGAACAAGTTGTTGTTCCTTCTCGGTATAGGGATAGAATTATGAAATTAGCTCATGACTCTAACATGTCAAGTCATCTTGGTGTAAGGAAGACTTTAAATAGGATACAGGAACATTTTTATTGGCCAGGGATACGGGAAAGTGTGACTGCATACTGTAAGACTTGTGATTTATGTCGGAAAGTAGGTAACCTAACCAAGTGATTCGCCCTGCCCCTCTGAAGCCTATCCCTGCCTTTGATGAACCATTTAGTAAAGTCATTATTGATTGTGTTATGTACCGGATAATTAAGAAATATATGAATATAAAGTAAATACAAGGAATCATTTGTAGGATAATGAGCATTAGGCAAGGGTAACACTGTCGCTGTCCCAGGCGGCCAGGCTTTGTTTACATTCTGTCAGACCAAAACCTTTCGTGTTTCTAAACTATCATTCAGTATACTGTCCATAGCCCTAGGGTCGCAAAGCAACGATTGCAATGCGAGATGGTACGAATAGGGTTAATTAAGTCTCTGAGCAAGACCCAGTCGCTAGCCAGCAGCTGCAGACTCGCTTCATGAAAGGTGAGTGCGGGGATCCGTAGCTGTTCATAGGGCCGATTCCACAGTCGTCAATATTTGTTTGTTAGCCAACAAACGAATACTTTTGGTAGCGTGTCTGATTCCACAGTCGTTTTTCGGGACCCAGTTTGTTCGGGCTCCAACCAAAATCATAAGCATTATTGGAACTTTGGTGATGCATCTTTGGTACCGGGTATACCGCCCCAATCGAGCTTACTAATTATATATTAACGAAAATATTTATATTATTTGCATACCAAATGATTATTTTTCATTGTATAATGCATGTCCATTGTTTTCTATAGAAAACAGCAAGATTGTATTATTTTTACGATAATTCTGATGATCGCAGTAAATTCGCTGATGTCGTCTGCTGCTGCTTCAACCAGTGTTGCCAAATATGGGAAAGTTTCCCTAGACATGATAAGAGGTAGCAATGGAGAAATTATATTAAGATTATTGCAGTGTAAATGGGGAAATTTCTACAAGACGAAATATACGACTATCTTCAAGAGTAAACAGGAAATGTTTGAGGTAAAAAGGGAAAATCTGATGTTGAAGGTGGGGTAATTTCGTCAAGCAGACCTGGCAACACTGGCTTCAACTCTGCCAATATAAGCATCACAGCACTTCATTATTTTACATCTATTGTTCTTCCAACACGTTACTCCAAATTCATTATAAATAAGCCTGTGAAACATTTGTTATAGTATATCTTTATACAAGTACTTGGAACTGAGTAGAGGGAATCTCTTATAACTCAAATTAACACTAGTGTAGACACGTCAATGAACAATCTTCCGTAAGGTATAATTTGTACAGTTTGTACAGTCTTTTTAATCAAATTACCCGCTATGACAGCAGACAAATGTATTATTAAAACATTATTTATATATTTGAAATATATTTAACATCAGTATTTCTCAAGTCTTATGTTATTTAGAGAAAATTAACTGGTGATAAGTTAGAGCACCAGAGCCTTGTTATGAGGAGAAATTGTGGTCGTCAACTCGTTATGTGTTCTCTCTTCCAAGTTCCTTCTGCTCACAGGTGACAATTCATATTTCACCGCCAGTTTGTTATAGTTCCATGGCCAATATCCACCATTCAGGTGTACCAACCCTTCCAGTAAGTGCCCGGGGATTTGTTTGCACTGCTACCAAGTTTGTTGGATCCCTAACCAAAGATCAGACGACTGTGGAATCCGAAAGGATTATTTGTTAGGGGTATCACCATGTTGGTGATGTTTTTCGTTCGGGCTGTAACAAATCGACTGTGGAATCGGCCCATAGAAGATGGGGAACATAGGAATTATGGAAACCTAGTGCTTGGGTCACTAACATAGATGTCATGTATAGTTATGTATATGGATTCAAGCTACAGAAATTCTGTTTTAGACATGGAATAGGAAGATATTATCAAGGAAATAAGGTAGTTGTCACGAGTCACATTTGATTCGTGACATATTAATTAAACCAGTCAGCCTAACATATTGGCTACTGGGTAGATAGTATGGGAATAATGTTGCCGTAGCCTACTTTGTTGAGCAAATTCGAGTTGAGTAGGAGTTGTGTGTGGGGAGAGGAGGTACACAGCAGCGAGATTCCTGTGTCCTTCCCCCCTGTAATAGCTGAATCATTCGTTTTCTCCACTCGTATGTTATAAGTAAATTTTATGCAGACACATAGATAATCTCACATTTTTCTTATGATTCGTGAAGTGGATAATTGCCGTGATTTAATTTACGTGACGTCATTAACATTGAATGTATGGCCGGTGTGTGAGTGTCATAATATACGAAGTCCTAGTTAGACAGGCATTTAGCTTTCGAACAAATTGGGTGTGGTTAGAAGGCCAGCTGCAGCCTGACTAAGGGGCCCTTGTGGGGTTGAAAGTTCAGTTCACTCCCAGCTTTAGTTTCTGCATACTAGATGATTCATAACGAGTGCTACGAGGTGTCTTGACATTGAAAATTTGCATGTGGGAGGACAATTCATGTATGAGTATGAAAATAACCTCATATATGAATATTGAACTCCGAGTTCGACTTCACATCTTGTAACACAGATGCACGTAGCTCTCTCGATCTGGCTCGTCTCGTTACGTAACACAGGAGGGGCAATGAATGCTAGATTACTTCGGTGCGACCCACCAGTCTTCTCCAACGCTTCATCAGTCACTTTTGTTGTCGTTACTTGCAACAGAAAAGCAATTGTGTGTGAGGTAAGGTCTAGGTAACGAGTGCTAATGTGTGTGTGACTTTGAAAATTACAGATATGAAGGACAGGTGTCTTATGAGTCAAGGAAACGATTTCATATAGATACTCGAACTCGTATTAGATTTATATTGATTATTAATTAAAGAAATTGAGTAGGAGGTCCTGGAATAGCACCGTATAAATTTAAGACAGTGTTTGGGAAATGTAACTCCTCAGTAAGCACACGTAATAGTCACTTTCGTCCATTATTGCAAAATCGTGGCTGGAATCAACGCTCGTGATTGCAGGTGGGTATGACGAGTGATAATTTATAGATGTGAACATTGAAAAATTAATTGAGGTGGAGAACACAGAAAATTGGAGAACATAGAAAATCGACCCAACACTAAAGTACATAGAAAATTAACTTGATGGGAAATAAAGCGAGGATATTAAACTCGAGGACAATCGACGAGGACGGAAGCGTTGACTCCCATGTACGTTGAAAAGAAAATGGGAGTCACATATATAGGGTACCTTAATTATATAGTTAGTTAGCTAGTTGCGTGTGGAAGTGAGTGAGTGTGTGTGAATATAATTATTGATTTCATGTTTGGATCACTGGAAATTTAATAAAAATTGTAAAGGGGTTGTGATTGGTTGTTTCATACACCATATCTCCTTTCATTCTATAATTATAAATGCATACGTATCGAAAGACCTCACGTAAAAATTAAATATGTTGATAAAAAAAAACTTGCAATGAGAAGGGGATAATTTAACCTCTGCTAAACCTTCCTTGAGCCAACATAATGAAGGTTAATTAATAAAACCGGGGAAGGTAAGTCAATTGCTGAATAAATTACTTACTTAATTATTATATACATTATAATAATTCAATGTTGCACTAGAAAGTTTATTATTACACTGGATCTTTGAGTGGGGCATATAATAGCCTTATAAATAATAGATAATTCTTTCAGTGAATTGTTAAGCAAGCTCTCTTTTTATTACAGTAGTAGATTACTGTAATAAGCTATAATTAAAGAGAATTGGTATATACAAACACACTGGATGGTTTCAAAAGTTTGTTTGACAAAATTAATAGATTTTAAGGGATTAGTTAAAATCAGGATCTGTCAAGTCCAAGGGCTAGATACTCATAACACGCCTCAGTAAAGTCACCTTTCGAGTGAAGGCACTGTTTGGTTCAAGCAGGTTAAAGCTACCTATTAGTAACGCACAATTCTAATAAAAAATAAAAATAAAAAAATAAAATTAAATACGCTTCGATTACAAAATGTATTTGTCCCGATTACTCTATGTTATGGGTTTGTAGTTTTGTATGGTCATGTCACTAACACATTCTCCCACAAGTAAACTTTTATCCTGATGTGTAACTGAAAATTATCCATGATTTAGGACTTCTCTATCCCTGTTTATTTAAAAAATGGAAATACAAGGTGTTTTTTTTTTTTTTTTTTTTTCATTTAGTCTTCAGCTTGTCCAACATATACAAATTACTTGAACTAACCTGTGACCTCTCCAGTAAGTAATTGAAGGATGGCAAGCTGGTTGACTGCTAGGCTGCTCTCCATTTCCAATCCGTTCACGTTCCGAGTCTCTTTGATGTCAGAATTAGTGGGAATACTATGAGCAGAGCAAGAAAATAAGTTGCTGCCAAGAATATATATCAATATGTATTCAGGAAGGATAATAAACATGATGGTGAGTGAGTAGGTTAAAAGTGGCAGTGAGGAATAATGGGGGCAGGGCAGTGTGTGTCTTAGTGACGGCAGCAAGGTAGTAAGTGACAGTACTGTAGGTGCCAACTAATTTATATGTTTGAGTGAGGGACCAAGGAAGGGAGTGACTGGTAGGGGGTAGGGCTGGGGGATATAAAAAAGGGTCAATATCACCCCCCCCCCCCCACCCTGTTTATCAGTCTGTCTGCCTGCCAACAACTCACCATCAAGGCCACACAATGATTTTTTGGCCTAGAAAAACATCCTTTTTTCTTTTATTATTATGATTGACTTGTGTTATCATACACAAACTCTCGAGGTCAGTTGGTGAAGTGGCAAGTAATTACGCAGCTAGATAAGTTGATTAGGGAGGTACTGTTTTTTTTTAGCTGGACTTTGTACTCTACTTGAGATTGTTGAGAGATTTTTTATAGATAAGTTAATTAACGAGGCCATTTTTTGTTTAGCTAGATTTACTACTGTACTGGAGCTTGTTGAGAGATTACTCTTAGATAAGTTGATCAAGGAGGTATTTTTTGTTTCAATAGACTTTGTACTGTACTTGAATTTGTTGATACATTTTTTTTGTTACACATGCCGACACACACATGAACCCAGATAGCAACAAACACGCACACACACACACACACAAGTGGAGTCGTTGTTATTTCATTATCTCTTTCCTTATTTGTCTTGAGTAAAAAGTCTCACTTGCCTAAATTTATTTCTCTACATTTATATATACTTATCCTTTAATTTAAGGCTACCAAGTCTTGTCTATATTTTTATAATGTGTATAATTAACATATACATTATTTTTATTCCGCCGATGGGAGACTGCTATTCTCCGAACTCTGCATTGGCAACACATTATTGACTCATGGCTTTTTAATGAAGCTGTGATGATTGTCTGGTCCCTTTGACAGTGCGGCATCTTATTGTCGAGTGTCTTAGCCTTGGAGACCTGCGTCGTAGGCACCTCTCTGAGTACCAGGTAGGTGACGGTGCTTACATCGTCTCCAGGTACTCGAGGTGGAGGCTTGTAGTGTGGGAAGGAACGCCCTCTCCTATTATGATTTTATTATATTTATGGTTTTTAAATGGTTATATATATATATATATATTAAAGCCGGAATAAACAAGAAATTAGTTAACATAGTGAAATTTATTTAGTAAAGTGAGATTTTAGACTTAAGACCAATAAAGAGAGAGAGAGGACAATCTCTCTCTCTCTCTCTCTCTCTCTCTCTCTCTCTCTCTCTCTCTCTCTCTCTCTCTTTGGTTATCTTGTGTGTGTGTGTGTGTTTGCAACCTACTGTATGTATGTATGATATCACGTGATGGAGTTACAAGTTTGCCTATTAATAATATCAATGATAAGAATTAATATTTCTTTAATATAATTTCTAATGTATGTGTTAATAATTTCTTTTAATATAAATTTAATGTATATATTAATTATACACATTATAAAATATATATATGATATTTATTAAGTCTAAATAAACGAGAAATTAAATAAAATGTTAAAATATACTTCGACAGTCTCCAATATATCCTAGAAATGTCATATAATATTTTCTTCATTTATTATTAATTTTCAAAATAATTGACCTATATAAACTTCAATATTAATTTATTCTAGTAATGTAAACAATATATTTAATATTTAGTAAGTTTTAATTTGTGAAATATTAATACAAAACTAGTAATACATTTCAAATGTGATATCTGTTCTCTTAGACAATCCTGCGGAAATGTTGAAAATGGTTGTAGTACAGTTAGTTATGAAAAAATAACTAATAAATTTTGAGTAAATCTTTATTGGAAAATATAATTAATTGTGCTTTTGTTAAAATTGATTGGGTTTATTGATAATTAATAATAAAGCAAATATTAATTGATAACTAAAGTAAATTTTGAATGGAAAACTTATGACGTCAAAGAGTATTATTTGTTTTTTATACCAAATTTGTCTATTTTTTTATGTTAAGTGAATATGTATATTGTGAATTAAATATAATTTTATTGTGTATCTCATAATATTAACAGAATTTCTTAAGTAAATATATAGTAAATTATAAATGAAATAAATTTTGGAAGACGTTAGTGGTTGTTGAAAATAAGTTTTTTTTTTTAATGATTACACAAGAACTAAAATATTTATAATAAATATGTTTACATGATAATAATTTTATTGTACATCTGTTATAAATACAGAATTTCTTAAAGATAATAGTAAAAGATATATTAATTATTAATGAAGTAAATTTTGGCAACAAGTGAGGGAATATTGAACAAAAAAAAAAGTTTTATAATAAAACCAAAATATTTAGAGTAAATATTATTATGTGTAAATAAAGATAGTTCTAAAATACCCTTACTGAGATACAAATAATCCCTACCTTTGTATTTAAACCGTTAAATAATGAATTAGCAAAGCAGATCAGAGAAACATTAATTGATTATAATTACTAATTAAATGAGACAACATTAATTGATTATAATTACTAATTAAATGAGTGTTTAAGTTCCCTGATTGTACAATTGACTTAATCTACTATTCCCTGAAATTACTTCACATAGTTACAAATGATAACGTGACATACTCGGTAATATAATAAAGGAAATAAAGAGAATTATGGCATGAAACCAGACACCCGACACACACTGAATACAAAATGTATTACTTGGTTTGACTCCTCTTCTCTCCAAACAATCACTCCAGAATAGGTGTTTTAATGCCTTCTATACCACAGACAAGTTAACACTAGAGCCTGCATGATGTTACTTCATGACTCCGTATAGGATGTTTGAGATACAGCCTGATTCCTGAAGAGTGGCTGCTACGAGCTCTATGTAAACATCACCATCAAAACAAAACACACCGCCGCCATCTTGGAAATTTCACGCCAGGGCTACGAACTTAATTTAACTTATTAGTATTATTATTGTTATTGTTACTGTTATTGTTATTATTATTGGCTGTTAATTTAATAAAAAATAAAGAATCCCCAAATCAACTTAGTAGTAGTAGTGGTAGTATGGTATATCATTATATTATTATTATTATTATTATTATTATTATTATTATCAATGTCGAAACTTCATCTACGTTCGTCAATATGGGAAAGATCTTATGATATACTGGAAAAATAGTACTCTATATAAAAATGTTCGTAGTTAAGATGTTTTTTCTATAGTATTCATACAGTATGCTATTAAAACTAGGATTAAATTGAGTAATATACCATAAATTAATGATATTTATAAGAAATGTAAACGCATGATTGTTACTACACATGCGCTGAAAATCATAATGGCTTTGGAGCAGTGTTGCCAAATGTGCAATAATTATCACAAAATGGAATAATTTGACAATCAGTGGGAGATTTTATAGCATTTAGGATATAATGGAAATTTCAGAGGTGAAGCCTTTTAAAATAGTGAACGTAACAATACACACACACATACATACATACAGAGAGAGAGAGAGAGAGAGAGAGAGAGAGAGAGAGAGAGAGAGAGAGAGAGAGAGAGAGAGAGAGAGAGAGACCCAATCAGTACACACACACACACACAGACACACACAGACAGCCAGACACACACACACACATGCATATTCGATACAAACACACACACACACACACACACACAAACACACACAGTGAATAAAGTAATTAACGAATTTAGTTTATTTATTTTGTTTTTGTGTGTGTGTGCTTAGGTCGGTGCTTGTATGTATGTATGTGTGTGTATGTATGTGTGTATGTGTGTGTGTGTGTACATGAGTGAGTGTGTGATATCCTTATCTATGATTCTCACTGGTGAGAAATTACTTCTTTATCAGTAACCTTCTAATCAGGTCACCTCGTGTGGACCGTAAGGTCTATTGTGGTCTGTGTTTCTATGTAACTCTATATTATAACTCTTTCTCTCTCCATACAATTCCTCTCTCTCTCTCTCTCTCTCTCTCTCTCTCTCTCTCTCTCTCTCTCTCTCTCTCTCTCTCTCTCTGGTGTTCCTTGATGGTTTCACATGACACATTCAAGGACGGTCACATACTTGCACAACTAAACCCACAGGTACCCTCTTTGTATGGATCGTAAGGTCTTCTAGGGTACTTCTTTTCCTTGTAACTCTCTCTCTCTCTCTCTCTCTCTCTCTCTCTCTCTCTCTCTCTCTCTCTCTCTCTCTCTCCACACTCACACCTTAATTACAATACACCTTCCCACCCGAGCCTATCGCCCCCTCTAACACACCTATGAGATTATTACAGTGTTAATTTGATCAGTGGGAAACGAGGCAACGAAGTGTTTTTGTTGATTACTTGAAGCAGGTGGGGAAGGTGGGGATAGGGAAGGGGAGGGGTGAACTTTAGGGGGGAGGGAGGGATGCGAGAGGTGGAGGAGGAGAGAAAGGGGCCTGTGAGAAGTGGAGAAGGAGGAGGGAAGGGGGGATGTGAGAGGAGGAGGAGGAGGGAAGGGGGGAGATAACTTTAAGGGGAGGGGGGCATGTGGGAGGTGGAGGAGGAGAGAGGGGGGGGTGAGAACTTTAGCGGGAGGGGAGCCATTGGGAGAGAAATATAAACAGGTGTATAGATAAATAAACAGAAAATGAACTTACATATGTACACACACACACACAGACACACACACACACAGAGAGAGAGAGAGAGAGAGAGAGAGAGAGAGAGAGATTCAGGAATTACATAATGAGGGACACGAAACTCTGTAAAATAAATCTGGTAATAATAATAATAATAATTACAACAACAACAAAGACAAAGACAAAGACAAAGACAAAGACAATAATAGACGATATGTAACAAATGACCCGAGACTCCTAAATTTTGCACATTGACCCTCAAAAAAAATCACAGAGAAAACTAACAATAAAAAATGGTAGAGAATCATGAAGGAGATAGATAAGTACAAGGCCTATATATCTGAATTGGCTTTGAAGGAGTGAATGAGTAAATGAGGCGAAGATAGAATATGATAAGGAACAATGGATAATGTTGTCAGATTTATTATTACGAGGAAGTAGTAGAGTGAAGGAAGGCCATTTTTATTTGACTTGGTTTGGCTGTCCCTCCCACTTTTTTTCCTCCTTTCTTCGCCCTCATCTATGTGTTTTGGTAGGGATTGGCGTGATGTATAGGAGGGCTTATTATTATTATTATTATTATTATTATTATTATTATTATTATTATTATTATTATTATTATTATTATTATTATTATTATTATTATCTTACATAATCATCATGCTAACTACATAACTGGGTACTCTCTCTCTCTCACTCTCTCCTTAAGGTGTACTAGACAATGAGAGACTTGGTATAGCACTCTCTTCTGTAATACATTAACTCCCCCCCCCCCCCCACCTTCCCTATACCTTGGCAGAATTGGTGCTGTACACATACTTCCTCTTGTACAACACACCACCTTATTGCACTACACTGTGAGAGACTTGGGAATAATGTGGGTCGACCTAACAACTGTCCCTCTTCGGTTTAAAAGCCATATGCATTTATAACCAGAGTTGTTGGCTTGAGTTTTAGTATGAGAAAATATACCGAACACATTTCCAGAACAGGCGGCACAGAGATAAGAAAAGAATTAGGGAAGGAAGGAAGGAAAAGGAGGAGAAGGTAGTAACAAAAAGGAGAAGAGAAGAAGCAAAAAGAAGAAGAAGAAGAAGAAGAAGAAGAAGAAGAGGAGGAGGAGGAGGAAGAGGAGATGGTCGTGGAAGGAGGAGAAAAGAAGAAGAAAAAGAAAAGGAGGGAGGAGGAAAAGGTCGTGGAAGGAGGAATAAAGAAGTAAAATGATGATGATGATGAGAAGGAAAGATAATATTCCCTATATCGTCACCAACACAATCTCATATAGTCCAAGATGCTGTAAGGGTGTCCGGAATTTTTTACCTGAGATTTTGGCAAATGTATTTTTTATTAATTCTGAAAAGAAAATACTCTATTGATGTGATCTTTTTTTTCTTCTCTAGCTTAGCGGTAATTGAGACATTTAAATGTGTGACAGAACGTTATGTAATGTACTATCGGGCATAAGTATTCTCACCCACCATTCATATGGGATCACCACGATTCATCTGGTAACACTGACTCGTATGTCCAGATGTACGATATCCTTCTGTTCCCCCTCTTCACTTTACCTTCACATGAATTAGGCGATATATATATATATATATATATATATATATATATATATATATATATATATATTCTATGATCTATCTCTTCATTCGGTCAAACTATTTATTTTTATGTCACTTTTCTGTGTTAAAGATTAATAAGAGAACTAGTCCCCCTCAATCTTTCTTTTCATTCTATAGCTCCCCCTCCTTCATCTCTCCCCCTTCCTCACTCTTTCTCTCCACTGCCCACTCCATGGAGCTAGAATAGGAGGAGACGACCCGCGGTCAGAAAAGTGAGGTCAGGTCAGCCATATTGGTATTGGCAAGAAGCTCACCAGCCGCTCCTTAATTATTAATCTGGCCATGACTTATGTCACCCAAAAGGTGATTAATTTATACATTCTGCAGACAATGAAATACATTGTTACTAAACAGTTTGGGTGAATACTACCACTATCTACAGTGGTCACGACAGAGTGAAGAAATAACATATTATACAGTAAAGCAGTTCCTTTTTATGCAGTTATCAAAGTATGTCATGTGTATGTCTATGCGTGTGTGTGTGTGTGCGTGTGCTTGTGTATGTGTGTGTACAATCTGGGTGTGGTAAAATATGTTTACGAGTGAGGGAGGGTCACCAAACAAATTAATAAACGGCTGTGTTTGTGTGTTACTTAGGGAGGGACCGATTTATCAGTTAGGAAGTTCATTAAGGGATTACGTTTGCGAGACCCATCACTAAGGTTGAAAATGTCATGGTTTTGAATATACAACAATAATTCAGTTATTTTTCTTTTTCCGACTTCATGACATATACAGTATAAGAGTTGGCATCCTTCTCAGTGTAACTGTAATTGTCATTACATGCATCATAAAATACTGCATTATTCATTTTGCCTCCCTAGTTAGGATGATCGGTTACTTGGCCATGCCTATTATTCCAAGGAAATGCATACCATTGGATTCTGTTCCAATTTTAAGTGTGTCAAGCAAGTGTGTTAGAAATATTAAAAATAATGTTTCTCTTTAGGTAATCAATGACTCTGTTCTAAAAAGTAGGATATTATCTGATTCTGTTAATATAGAGTCAGAGGAATACATGTATATTCCAAGTCAGTCTCATCTCTCAAAGTGTACAAATAAGATAGTTTTATATATAGCAGGATTTGATATATTTAAGTTAATGAAGTCCTTGTATTGTGAACCATACATTGTTGCCCTAAACTCAGACAAGACTGACAAACATATTCTTTCCTTGGTAAAACTTAAAGACAGAGTAAACTTGGTGTATCCACCTGATGATGTAATTGATATATGTATTACATCAGAAAAACTGTTTAGGGAAAGAGGGTCCAGCACCACTCTGGAGAGGGTAGATTGTAGCAAAATAATAATATCAGTGTTAATATATTATGACCACAAATACATATTTTCTACTTTAGCTGGCCACATGTACGACTGAAAATCACTTACATTAGTTAATTATGGAAGTTGCTGAAACATATTTGCAGGTGAAATATGCATATAAGGCCAAACAAATGACTAAGAAGTTAGCATCCAAAGTGAAAGTAAAGATATATATAAAACTTATACATTTCAGTGGCCAATTTGGTATAGAGTGATAGGTCAGTAATTTATAACTTTCTATTTATATTATTGAAAGATGTGTGAATTGTATG
Source organism: Petrolisthes manimaculis (assembly GCA_034508575.1). Lineage (NCBI taxonomy): Eukaryota > Metazoa > Arthropoda > Malacostraca > Decapoda > Porcellanidae > Petrolisthes > Petrolisthes manimaculis. The sequence continues at coordinate 184,232 of JAWZYT010002879.1, read as the reverse complement.
TTATTAATTAAAGAATACGAAATACATGTCATACCGTAATTAAAAATGAATAAACATCGTGAGGAATATGGGTAAACAGTATGGGTACTATGAGTGGTCAGCCTTTCTTGCCAATACTAGGCGTTGGCTTCTGAGGACCTGACTGGCTTCACTCCACTGAGACCCAAATGAACGCGCGGGTCGCCTCCTCCTATTCTAGCTCCATGGCCCACTCTCTTCCCCCTCTTTCTCTCCACTGCTCCCTCCTGAACCCCTTTTTCTCGCCACTGTTCTCTCTCACACTCTTTCTCTTCATTACTCGTTCCATCCCTTCTCTACCAAACATGCGCCCTCCATCCTCATCTGTCTCTCTTGTTCCCTTCATTCCTCAATTCCTCTCTCTCTCATTCCCTTAACTTATCTTGTAACTCTCTCTATCTGTCGTTTTCCCTTCCTCTTTCTACTTACTCACACTCTCTTCTCTACTAATCACTCTCATACTCCAATTGTTTTACCTCGTATTGAATTCGAATTTCTTTCGTATTTATTGCTTTTATCTATGAGTAACGTTTCCTAACTTCTTCCTTGTATCTAGTGGTTTATTAAAGATATCTATTTTTGTCTGACTTAAATTTCTTAGTGATATTTGAGTCTGATGGATCATGAAATAAAAGGGTTTATTTATGATTGGTGGACTCCACATTTCTCCTAGACCTTATACTTTCCATCAATCCAGCCTAACGACAGGTTGGAATCTTTTTAGCCTTGTCCATTAATATTTTCAAATAACAGTGTAGAATTTAATTTACTTTCTCTCTGTTTTTGTTTATAGGGCGGTGCCATATCAATAATACTAACATTCATATAATTTAATTCCTGATTCAGCAAGATAGGGCTAATGGAGAAAAGAAGCTGTTTCACAAATATAGTTATTCATATTGGATTGTGTGTACTGATGTTAAAACTATGAATTTATTTTATTCGTATACTGTAGGGGACTTGGTATTAGTTTATTACAGCTGCAGTGAAATGCAGTGGTATGAATATAGTGTGTTAGGCACTGCCATGAGAGGTTTGTTGTTTTGTTTCATAAATTTATAAAATACTAAGTTATTCATAATTTCAATGCAACTTTATTCTTGATTTTTTACATCTTTTTTTTATAATACTAAGGACCAACTGTGAACAGACACGAACTGACCAGAGGTGGTTGAATCACATTTGTTTCGACTTCGTTCGACTGCATGAATCTTTCGAATCTCTAGGGTTGAAGCCAAAGGATTCCTACTCATTATAATGCTATTTTCTGTCCTTTGGCTGACGTCAATACCCTGCATGATAAGCAAAGTTTTTTCGGGATAGAATACAAGGAAACTACACATTCGTAGGATCATAAGCCCGATCAAATTACGATACCAGATTACAATAATATTATGACAGCCGACTTGGCATAGCTTAACTTATCTGAAAACGATCCAGATGAATTAATATCTCATTTCCTAGAATGAATGGTTCTGTGCTTTCTCCTGTTAAAATCTTTTCCTTGGATTTCTATAAGTTCAAGGAAACCAGAGCACACCGACGTATAAAATGGGAACAGGAATACTTGTGCAGCTATGTTGAACAAATATTTTATATGCAAAAACGTAAACATTCGTTGTCGAGTATTTGCAAAAGTTTGAAATTACTTCATTAATTATTAGGCGAAAAAATGATGTGGCTAATACTGGAATTTTTCCTCAGAATGGGAAGTATAACTAAATAACAAACACACACGCACACACAGGTGGAGAGAGAGAGAGAGAGTAATCGAGGGAGGGTGGAAAGGGGCAAGGAGAGACAGGCAAGGGAAGGGAGGGAGGTAGCAGGGGAGACAGAGAGGGAGGGAGGTAGCACGAGAGACGGAGAGGGAGGGAGGGAAGGATCAGGAGACAGAGAGGGAGAAGAGGAGGGAGATAGGAAATGGAAACCTTAATATTCATCAATAAAATCATTCTAATTTCCCAGTAAATACAGTTTGACTGAATAGATGGATAAATCACAGTATTCATAGAATATTACTTCAAGGTATATACAGTAAATAACTACGAAAATGTAAAAGGAAACTGAGGTGGTAAATAGAGGATTTCATACATCTGGACATTGGAGACTGGGTTCAGTGTTACCAGATGAATTCTGGTTGAGGTTCATCAGAGGTGAGTTACAATACTTGTGGCCGATAGTACACAGAGGCAGCCCCGCCCCGCCCCGCAGCTCGTAGAGTTGCCAAGTCGGAATAAACGTTCATTTTATTTGAGAATAATGTGTAAAATTTGAAATAAAATGCACGTTTATTCCGACTTTGCAACTCTACGAGCTGCGGGGCGGGGCGGGGTCCTGGGCGGGGCTGCATGCTTGTTGGCATGGCAATGAGTGGGAGGTCAGTAGTCGCTGAAGAGAGAGAGAGAGAGAGAGAGAGAGAGAGAGAGAGAATTACATAGAGTTACATAGAAACACAGACAAGGAAGGGGAGGGGCTTGTCTGGTTGTGTCTCCTTTGCTACTGACGTCAGGTATAATAATGGAGGTATAATCTAAGAGGAGGCGGTGTGAGCCGCTCGTCCTGTACACCCAAAGTGAAGCAAGGGGCGGAGCCTATTACCCCCCCCCCCCCCCCATTGACTCAAAACATTGCCTCGCCCGCCTTACTCCCATTAAAATTATGGTCTTATTTTCTCATATATCCTATAATCATAGTCAGAAAGAGACTTGAATTTGTTCCATATTATTATGATAACTACATAAAATTATCCAATTCTGTATATTATCAAAAGTACATAAACCCATTAAATATCGCTGTTTCCAGTTAGAGCATTACTTCTGCTCGCAAACTTTTCCTAGGAGTATGAATGAAAGAATGAATTGAATAATGAATGAATAGTTTATTTTATGCAAAAAGTATAGTAAAAGAGAAGGTGATAGCTTACACACCAACCCACAGACCGTATTATAACGTTACAGAGAAATAACAACAAGTACAGTTGACCACACGTGAATCTGGTATGCCTCGCTACTTGCGAGATACCTACAACAGGAAGGAAAGTGAGCAAAAGTTATAGTTTGTTGACAAGAAGATAGTAATAATATTTTACTGTCTGTCTGTCAACAAACTACATCTTTTTTCACTTAAATTTCATTTCGTTGTAGCCAAGCACCTCACAAGTAACGAACCATAGGCCTACCAGCTTCATGTGTGGGTATTAATTATATAAAGATTTCTAGTATGAGACTGTGGAAGGCCTTGTGTCACTCTTTAAGTATAGTATATAAATAAGATTATAATTTATACAGTAAGATGTGTATAGTGAAGTGAAGATGTGTGTGTGTGCTGTGAAGATGTGTGATCTGCAGTGAAAATGTAGCCTATGTAGTGAAGATATGTATAGGGTAGTGAAGATGTGGTGTGTTGTGATGATGTGTATAATTAAGGTAATGGAGATGTGTGTATTGTGTACTGAACATATGTGAATAGGGTAGTGAAAATGTGTATATGGTAGGCCTACTGGAGATATGTGATGTGTAGTGTAACACCCAGAACTGTCATGTAATTGAGTTGACACTCATGCAGGTGTGTTGTCTTGTATCAAACACATTTTACCACTTATAAGCCACATGATATCTTACCATGATGGCTGTATATGTTACAGCATAAAGTGTGTCATCACTTCCTCAGTTTCAGTTCACTCTGATTTACACAGAAATATTAATTTTACTCACCAGTCCCAGGCCATATAATTTCACAATTATAAAAACTCTTTCCGCACATTGGCTTAACTTAGACTACGGTTTTTTTTAACTTACACCTAAATTCTCAACAACCAAAGAGTCTACATAGTAAACACAATTATAAATTAAATATCTTTAAAAGATTATGAAATATGCTAAAACATTCATAATACAATCTCTCAACACTCGAGTTATCCTTCAGGCCAACCCTAACTTAGGCACAAATAGGTCCCCCCATGGAGCCAGTTTATCTTTTATAACCCTGTCAATGCTATATATACGTCAGGTTATACATTAATAGTTAATATCACAACACTATAATAGCCTTGGCTTTACAGTTTTTGTGTGTACAGTATTAATATTCTACAGGACATGGGTACGTGTCGCGGTGTGCGAGGAAGGTGATGAAATTCACTTCGTTGATTTGTCAATTTCTGTCGTATATTTTTTTATATGACTTTCTTAACATACATATGAAATGTAGTAGAA
>JAWZYT010002879.1:175000-177500 GCA_034508575.1 Petrolisthes manimaculis | reverse complement strand
AATAGGAGGAATCAGCAGCCACATAATTTACCAACAAGAGAATCTCCCTTTAATTAAGAAGAAAATTAGGTGTTGGTAAATTTGGAGCAACTGATTCCTCCAAACTATTCCAAGCAACAGAACATCATTATTTTTGCTCATCTGGTCATGTTTCCTGGCATACTTTGGAGGAATCAAGACACTCCAATGTATCAAATAATTAAGCCTATATAATGATCTGCTGTGGATGATGAAGAAGATGGATGTACGGTCGTGGTCAATAATAATCATCTACATATAGGTATCGAAAAACAATTTACTGTCTAATGTTTTCACGTTTACATATAATATTATTGTTTTAAGTATTGTGTAGCTGCTTGTATTAAACTAAAAGATGGTAGTTACCCTATTTATTGAAAAGTTTATCATCATAGGAACAGAGGGAAGCTGTCAAACTGTTACATGAGTTACCCCCCTATATGGATGATTATATTTCTCCACGACTGTATGTATGTATGGATGGATGAGTGGTGTTGCTTAGGTAAGGTTGGTGGTGTGGTAGTATAGAGGCAACAACATTGGTAGTGTTAATGATGATGTGGTATTCTGTGTGTGGTGTGTGTGTGTGTGTGGCATGGTGTGGGATGCGTGTGTGTATGTGTGTGTGTGTGTGTGTGGCATGGTGTGGGATGCGTGTGTGTGTGTGGTGTGTGTGTGTGTGTGGTGTGTGGCATGGTGTGGGATGCGTGTGTGTATGTGGTGTGTGTGTGTGTGGCATAGTGTGGGATGTGTGTGGTGTGTGTGTGTGTGGCATAGTGTGGGATGTGTGTGTGTGTGTGTGTGGCATAGTGTGGGATGTGTGTGTGTGTGGCATGGTGTGGGATGCGTGTGTGTGTGTGTGTGGCATAGTGTGGGATGTGTGTGTGTGTATCTTAAAAATTGCAACCTTTCCAAACTTTCAAAAAATCACAAAAAATATTCCATGTTCATTCCATGATAAAATGTGGCATCTTCACTACCTGGTGTGACATCAGATTGGGGGGTGGGGTGGAGGGGCGAGCGCAGCGAGCAGGGGTAGAGGGGCGAGAGAAGTGAGCCGTGATTTTGGGGGGGCTGGGGCGAGCGTAGCGAGCAGCGTCGCAGGCAAAGCCCAGTGCTTGTCCTGATAAAAAAAAAAATTATAGCAGACAATCTTTTTATTTTCGTCGAGGTTTGTTCTTTCCGTCAAGCCAGGCGGAAACGAGCGAATGAGGGCAGGGAGGGAGGGTGAGAGGAGGGAGGAATGGTGGGAGGGTGAGAGGAGGTAGAGAAGGGGGAAAGGAAGGGTTTGGAGAGAAGGGAGGGATGGAGGAAAGGGTTTAGAGAGAAGGGAAGGAGGGAGGGGAAAGGAAGGACAGGCAGGGGAAGAGGGAGAGAAGGGAGGGAGGGGAAAGGACAGGCAGGGAGAGAGGGGAAAGGAGGGCAGGGAGAGAGGGAGGGAAGGGTGTAGAGAGAAGGGAGGGAGGGGAAAGGAAGGACAGGCAGGGAGAGAGGGAGGGAAGGGTGGAGGGAGGGTGGGGAAAGGACAGGCAGGGAGAGAGGGAGGGAAGGGTGTAGGGAGGGAGGAAGGGAAAGGAGAGGCAGGGAGAGAGGGAGGGAGGAGAAAGGAGGGCAGGGTGGGAGTGAGGGCTGGGGAGGGAACTATAGGGACTGAAAGGGGGCAGGGTGGTAGGGAAAGGAGGAAAGATGGATGGCAGGAAAGGGAAACATGCAGGGAAGAGAGGGAAAATGGATGACATGGGAAGAAGGAAGGGAGGGGAAGGAGGTAGGGAGAAATGCAGGGGAGGGAGGGAGGGAGGGAAGGAAGATAGGGAGAAATTTAGGAGAGGGAGGGAAAGAAGGGAGATAGGGAGACATGCAGGGAATGGAGGTAGTAGGGAGAAATGCAGGGGAGGGAGGAAGGTAGGCTTAGTGAAGATGAAACCAAGTTCAATATTTACTCCCCAACTTTTACTATTTCCATCTTTTTTTATAGGGTCGAGTCGGAGGTAATTTAGGCTTTGTGAGGATTAATTATAGCTATATTTAAAAGTGTGCAAGAAAGAATGTGTGTAAGGAAGTGAAAGAGTGAGAGGGACAGAAAGACAGTAAAGGGAAATAACACACACACACACACACACACACACACACACACACACACACACAAATTTTGCACAAGGAAGGTTAGGTGGTTTTGCTTGGGTTGTACGGACCTGTTGTGGTGGTGATGGTGGTGGTGGTGGTTAGGCTTGTGTGGTGATGTTATGATGGTGTTTTGTGGAACATGTGTGTGTGGGTGGGGTGTTATGGTATGTTTGGGTGTGTGGGTGGTGTGTTGTGGTGTGTGTGTGCGGATGGTGGTGAGGTGTTGTGGGGTGTGTGTGGGTGGTGTGTTGTGGGGTGTGTGTGTGTGCGGTGAGGTGTTGTAGTGTGTGTGGGTGGGGTGTTGTGGTGTGTTAGGGTGGTGAGGTGTTGTAGTGTGTTAGGGTGGTGAGGTGTTGTA
>JAWZYT010002879.1:7500-170000 GCA_034508575.1 Petrolisthes manimaculis | reverse complement strand
GTTGTTGTTGTTGTTGTTGTTGTTGTTGTTGTTGTTGTTGTTGTCGTTGTTGTAGTAGTAGTTGTTGCTGTTGTTGTTGTTGTTGTATTAGTAGTTGTTGTATTAGTAGTTGTTGCTGTTGTTGTTGCTGTTGTTGTTGTTGTTGTTGTTGTGGTTGTTGTTGATGTTTGAGATAGCGTTCGATGAAGTGATGTATGGAGGGAGGGGGAAGTGTTGAGTGATGATGATGATGATGTTGATCTGAAATATTAAGAAGGAGAAAGAGGAGGAAAAAGAATAAGAGGGGGTGGAAAAGGAGGCTTATAAGGAGGTGAAAGGATAAAGGGAGTAGGAGGAGTAGGTGGAGGTGGAAGGAGAACAAGAGAAGGAGAAGGAGGTGAAAGGAGAAATAAAGGAGGAGGGGGAGGAGGAAGAGAATGGAAAAGATTAGTGGGGAAAAGGGAGACTTCTTCTTCCTATCTTCCTCATTGTTTACATTCCACCTAGTGCCCTCTAGTGGCATATATTTTGGGCAATATATTTCTTTATTTAAAAGAGGTACAATTAAATTTAAACATAACTGTAATAGAACTATATTTATATTATATATTTTCATCTTTTTGAGATGTTTCCTAATCATTTAATAAAATATTACATGCAGAATTCCGACACTCGTAACAGATTGCTAACTCTGCCATAACTAAGTTTGTCATAACTATGAAAGGGATATGACAGAATCATAGTGCTTATGACAGAAGTTTATGAATGTTACATAGCTATGACTAGAGTTATGACTAAAATTTATGACATTCTATAAGTACCACCCCTGGTGTCAAGTGGGTGACGGAAACTGGTATTTTCCTGTCTTTTTGTTTTCTTACGTTCTTTATTTGCCTTTAGTACAAGCCCCAACACTCTGGGGAACATTGCCGCTAAAGATCATGAAGTTATTTGATACACGGTGGGATATTAATACGAGTAAATATATGTAAAAAATTGCAGAAATATCATGAAAAAGATGGAAGCAATTTTTTTAAGTCCTGTATTTTATACAGTTTTCAGCTTAATTTTCCCTCCAAGTCTCGTGTTGTGTATAATCTGCATTAACGTTTTATTTAAGGACGGAACAATTTACTGATTTGGAAGGCTATTAGAAAAAATAGGACAAAAGAAGAAGGGAAACAAGCTCGGATGAAACACAGTGAGGAGTGGAACAGCTGAAGAATTAAATATGAGTAGCCTGCCACTAATGTAATCTTTGTTATCATCATCATCATCATCAATGATACAATCTTGAATTTCATCACTACCATCACCATCATCACCATAACCAGAACCATAAGTGTTAATAATATTGTCACCATCATTATCAGTGAAAACTATGTACAGTCGGCGGCAAAAGTCCTGTCGCCTCACTTGCTTCACCGTGGCATACGATTTCATAGACTCGAGATTATTAAGTGTATAAAACGTGTGTATTTCTCGAGTCCATGAATACTGTGTGTCTCGGTGAAGCAGATTAGACGACAGGACTTCTGCCGCCGACTGTACAGTACACTCGCCAGCACTGCCCCTTGGTACAGGGGCTCACATGTTTTAGGAGATGTGGTACCACTGTGATGATTTGCTTCGAAACAATCCTCCACGCCTCAAACCCCCAATCCCCCCACCAGTGCATATTTCGAGCAGAGTTCAGAACAAGTGTTTCGGTGTCACTATCTCGCACAGCGTTGGCAGTACTGGGTAGAAGGCCTCACAAGAGTTTGATCAGCTGTACCTGTATCTGTATGACTCGAGAGAAACTCACTTATTCTAATTCACATGAGAACTTCTCTGATATTGGGAACTCTGGCTCTAAGCATATAGACCAATATCGCGTTATGCCTTCAATGAGAAAGATTGCAGTGTGAATACTTAAACTTTTATCATAACTAAACTGTTTATTGTTTGGGGCAAAAAGTTGAGCAGTATGGATAGCTGGTTGTCGAGGAAGGTGAGGGAGAGAAGGGAGGGGAGGTAAGGTGGAGAGATAAGGTGATGGCAGGAGGAGTGGAGAGATTAGGTGAGGGGAGATGGGGTGGAGTGATGAGGTGATGGAATGAGGGGTGGAGAAATGAGGTGAGTGAGAAAATATTTAGGTGATTTTTAAAGTGAAAAGGAAAGATGTGAGTGTTTGCAAGGTAAGATTTTTTTTTTCTTTTTTTTACACCTCAACTTCGGGACCATAGACTGTCAGTAACCTATATGACTCTAGCAAGGCCCCGAGATTATTGAGTGAAACTACGAGATGCTGGATGCTTCACTATGTCGCACTAGAAGAGACAATGGAGCTTCATATGGTGTTGGTTATTTCTTTTCTACTCCACTAGATGACGACACCTTATTAATTTTATACACGTCAGAATTTGGAGAGCTACACCTTCGTTCACAGCATCTCGGACATTTTCTGTGCTGTGAGTTCGCGAGTGACGATAATTATAAGGAATTATTATTATTATTTTCTTGATGTGTCGGTGTAGCCAGGATACTTGAAGATCACCATCGATAACCCCCCCCCCCCCCCAGACGTTTTCTCGTGGACTCAATCCTGTACCATTGAACATGGCAATCCGTTTGTGTTATCTACTCTGTCACCACCTACTTCCAAAATCAAGTATAAAGGTAAGGGGAAGTGAGATGGGGTTGTAAATGAGATTGTGTGGAGATGTGAGATGTGGTTGGAAGTGAGGTTGTGTGAAAAAGTGACAGCCAGCTGGTCGTAGTGGCGTGTTTAGAGTAGGCTAGTGGATGGTTGGGTAGTTGGATGGATGGAGTGCTTGGGTGAGGATCAGGGGGAAGTTGGGGTGGGGGGTTTAATGTGTAAGTGTTGGAAACTGTAATTCGGGGATAGTAATGTTACTGTATGTTGGTGGGAATGTTATTATGGATCATACAGTAACGTTGTTTATATTTCTTCGTTATGTATAGCCATGATATAAAGGGAAGTAACCTTTTATAGTCAATTTAGAGATAATGTAGGCCTCCAAACTCAGCTATAAAATACTTCCCTTGTATAATTTCAGATAGAGTGGATCTGTTTCCTCTCATAGTTTGGAGGAATCAGTAGCTTACAGATTTCCCATAATAGGTTACTCTCTTTAAAACTGTGTGATAAACTCATACATGGGGTAGAGTCACTGTAATATTTTTTGCACCCATTATCTTGCCTGAACGACCATAAGTAGTTTTTCTTTATATATATATATATCACAAGTACTGCATTCAAGGGGGAATTGGGGTTACTGGGGAGGGGGTTACTGGGAAGAGTGTTACTAGGGAGGCATTACTGTAGGTATTACCGGGGATGTGTTACTGGGAATGGTTACAGTTACTGGGATATGTTACTGGGAGCTATAGGCTGTTTCCAAGAGTAACTGAATCCTCCAAACTATTCCAAGCAACAGAACACCATTATTTAAAAAAAAATGCTCTTCTGGTTCGGTTTCCTGGCATACTATGGAGGAATCAAGGCATTCCAATGTACCAAAAAAAGAATTACCACTTTAATATGGACTGTTGTGTGTGTGGCCAAAAACACAACATGATCACCACCATTAGGAATAATCACCCACCCATCTAAAAAAAAATATTAATAATAAAAAAAAAAACAATAAAATAAAATCCTTTGCAACTGGATCTTACTTTTTACTTACGTGAAGATGGTCAGGAGGCAATATTGTTTCTCCTTTATCGTCTGCTTAGAACTGTAAACACACACACACACACACACACACACACACACATCTCATGACACGTATAGCTCCAAAGGAACAAGTGACGAGGGGAGACGACGAGATGGGGTCGCCGCTCCCCTGGGTACACTTGCCTGGTTCCTGTGAGTAGTGAGGGAGGAAATTAGTCCTGTCACGTTTTCTCATCATCCCTTTCACTCTCTCCCCTGACGTACCCCTAATCTTCTCTTCTTCCTACTCCTACTCCCTATTCTTCCTCCTTTTCTCCTGTAACCCCTAAAGACCGGTTGACGAGATAGACAGTCGTACGTATGGAACCGGGCAACTGCACCTACCGTCACAGCGATTTAGCGCTATTTCGCGCCCTGTAGGGCTAGTTTTTCTTGTCGTTGGGCGAGAAAATACACTCACAATATCGATCCACTGCCCACTCAGTCGATTCTGGGACCCCACGATGGCTGGGCGATTTTTAAGTAATTGCCCTTGTCCGAATTTGTGCTCTAACGATCGTAAGACAATACCGTAGTGAATATATGTATGAGAGTGACACCATGATATTCCTACAAGGCACAATTGATAGTAAATATACGTGTTTCCTACGGTACAAGTCGGTTTGTTTATCATTTTCTAAGTGACAGTTACACGATGATATATTCCTACAAGTGTTCATACTATTTTTAGTGTTGAAATCATGACATACGATACATAATAGTAGTAATACGAGTGAGTTGACAAGGGACTAAGGCGGGAAACTGAACTCCCATGCCGCAGTCACACCGCACTCACGCATACACACAGACACACCTCTGTCTCGCGCCCAAACATGGTCCACTTAACTCGCCCTATCTCCACAACTATTCATCGTACAGCCCTCCCGATGGTACCATTGAAGTCAGTACACTATATAGGTTAAGAGTGTGAGCGTTGTTAATATAGGGCAAATCGCGGAATTTTGACGCTAGCGGCAGGGTAGAAATGTGGAGGCAGGGTCCACCCCTCCCGGTCTGCAGGGGTAAATGTCCCCCTAATCTTCTGTTCTTCCTACTCCTACTCCCTTCTCTTCTTCCTTTTCTGCCCTGATGTGCCCCTAATCTTCTTATTCTTCTCCCTTTTCTTCCTTATTTTCTGCCCTGCTGTACCCCTAATCTTCTTATTCTTTTCCCTTTCTTCCTCCTTTTCTCCTACTCTCCCCTGACGTACCCCTATTCTTCTTCGTCCTACTCCTCCTCCTTATTCTTCCCTCCCTCCCCTGACGTGCCTCTACTCTTCTTATTCTTCTCCTCCTTTTCTCCCCCTCTCCCTCTCTCTTTTAGTCTTCATCTGCCTTATTGAAGTTCATTCTGTGGATATGCCAGTATAAAGGCAAATCGTTAAGGGTACATAGGAGCGCCTTGATACCTCCAAACTATGCCAGGAAACGGGACCAAACTACCAAAAATAATGGTGGCTTGTTGCCTAGAATAGTTTGGAGGAATTTCGTACGCACCAACAGACAGAACAAAACAATGCTCCTATTATTGTTTGATTTGTAAGATATGTATTGGCCTGGATTCAAACGTCGCTTAGATAAACACCTTGCGTCTAATCCCCGACTTACTATGTTTACTAATAAATAAATTTTGCCCATTACAGGTGGCAAGTTAGCCAAATTTCAACTACTTTCTTTCTTTCCTATAAAATTTCCTTGTGGAGTTTTTTCTGCCAACCCCACAAGGTTCTGACCTTCTACTTTACTATCCTTATCTACGACTATCACTGGGGAGAAATTCATTCTCTACCAGTAACCTTCTAATCAGATACCCCCGAGTGAACCGTAAGGTCTGTTGTGGTCTGTGTTTCTATGTAACTGTATGTAACTCTCTCTCTCTCTCTCTCGCTCTCTCGCTCTCTCGCTCTCTCGCTCTCTCGCTCTATCTCTCTCTCTCTCTCTCTCTCTCTCTCTCTCTCTCTCTCTCTCTCTCTCTCTCTCTCTCTCTCTCTCTCTCTCTCTCTCTCTCTCTCCAAGCAGTGCCTCGCAGTAGAGAAGAAAGCCCAGAGGCTTCTTGGTTATATAAAGAGGCAATTTAGATTTAGAAATAAAGAGATAGTCCTCACTCTGTACAATTCTTTGGTTCGGCCACATCTGGAATATGCTGTGCAGTTCTGGTCGCCGACTCTCAAGAAAGACATTGCGAGGCTTGAGAGAGTCCAGGCTAGGGCCACCAAACTGATCCCATCAATTAGACACATGGGCTACCAGAGAAGGCTGCAGGCACTAGGTCTCTTCTCATTAGAGACCAGACGCTTGAGAGGTCAACTAATTGAAGTTTTCAAAATCCTTCGTGGATATGAAAACATTGATTATCAGTGCCTGTTTAGCTTAAACACTAATGCAACTAGAAACCATGGATGGAAACTAGACTTGAAACGCTTCCGCCATAATACATTAGGTAATTTCTTCACATATAAAATCTGCAATGTCTGGAATCAGCTACCAGCAGAGGTAGTTGATAGTTCCTCAATAGAACAGTTCAAGAAACAGTTAGACAAAGTTCTGCCAAGCCTGGTAGAGTTATAGGGATTGTTTCCTCCTTTCCTGTACAAAAATTTCCTAGTCCGGCCTTTTTTCCCACGGGTTAGGTACATTTCCATTTCCATACCCGCAATGCGGGTGGGAGAGGTGGGTGGGGAGAGCCTTTTCTTTACTATACTTTATCTCTCACTATTAGTTAGCAACTACTACTACACCTACGGTACCTCCTTGGTATGGGTCGTAAGACCTTTTGAGGTGCTACTTGTCCTTGTAACTCCTTGTAACTAACTCTCTCTCTCTCTCTCTCTCTCTCTCTCTCTCTCTCTCTCTCTCTCTCTCTCTCTCTCTCATACACACCAGGGCAAACATGTTAGATTAACTATTACTCGATTAAACACATACATAAACTTGTCAGGTCATCTGTCTTGTATAGATCACATTATTTCTCTCTCATTTCATCGAAGTATTGATCTATTCATGTATATACGAGGAAGCTGCCAAATCCACTTTAAAGAGAAAATTTAATTAATCCCAACCACCCACACACACTTTCTCAATACATGCATACATATACACATAATTATCTTGTATCAGACGTACAGTATATATCGTACGATAGGCGAATGAGTTGGGAATATATTAGCATCATTAATTTAATGGGATAGTATATTGATTAACAGAAATACGAATCATGATTCAGTGATTGGAATAGCTTGGAGGAATCAGTTGCTCCAGAATTACCAACACTGCACACCTTTCATAACATTTTTTTTTTTCTTCAGGGAAGTAATATTTTATCCTGTACATTTTGGCATTTACCTCAGATATTAATTCATTTGCGTGATGTATGAATAACTAGTAATATTTTTATATATTTCTAGATCTTCCTTATGTAGAAAGAAGCATAGCTGAAGAACTGAAAAAGAGTGGCTGGGGCCGAAGGGGCGCCCAAACCTTTAAAGTATATCCCACATCATTATCTCAACGGGGTCAGAGTTTGGATGAACGTGTATCACACAAGCAACGACCCTATAACTTGCTGATCGAAGACTTCTTAATATTACACTCTTGGTGTTATGAATCATTGGTGTGAGTCATCTGCATCATTCCATTCCTCCGCTGCAGCTGTGGGGTCTAAGACACCTGTGGAAGACGGTATATAAAGCCGCCAGGGTTAGGTTGTGGTTCAGGTTAACTCCACATAACCAACACCCAGGTTCATCGACGGTCTACCCTTCTTGGATCAGGTGCAGTTACTCTTCTTGTTGCCCCCTCCCCTCCCTTATACCTCTTGAATTAACACAGCATAAATCTATATATATAAAACACTCCGTCTGTGTGCTTAGCCCAGTGTTATTCACTAATTTTTTCACGAGAGCCAAAAGTTCAGGACATATTCAGAGTGAGAGCCGCATAAACCACATGGATAAGCAGAAAAACATATATATGGGAACTAAATTATATAAGTATTTTTGTGGGTTTCCATAACCACTTACCTAACCCACATGTACAGTTCCTATACAGAGAGCTCGTTCACTCTCCCTCTCTTTGTGTTGAATAATTATGAAAAATAAAGAATTGCCAGGGCCACTGGGCCTATTCCCATCAGCAATTCTATAAAGTGGTACATCTGATACGGCATAGTGATGCAATTTATATCTAATACTTTGGACTTTTTCTCTGATCACTGATTGTTTCTCTCTCTCTTGGGAGCCGCCAATCAGGTCATTGCGAGCCTCTCAATGAAAATCCCTTGATTAGCCGCTAGGCACGGCCGCATGGTTTGACCTAGAGTAAAAAGTAATAGGTCATTTTAATCGGTACGAATCCCCAGTGGGGATACAATATAAAAAAATGTTAACAAATTATACAGCATTGTGACCGGTGTAGTCCCGGGAATATCCTCAGCCTAATTATATTTTTGGTGGATATATGTTTCTTGAATTATCAACTTAACCCCTACGCTCCGGGACCCCCCCCCCCCCCCCACCTTGCCTCCCAGTTTTACTCAGCAGCTCGCGTCAAAATTCCTCGATTTACCATATATTCACAAAGCTCACACTTTTAACCTATATAGTGTATTGACTTCAAAATTATTCCATCCTTACCTTCAACTCTTCCTCTTTCCAATGGTACCATCGGGAGGGATGTACGATGAATAGTTGTGGAGATAGGGCGAGTTGAAGTAGTCCATGTTGGCCCGCGAATCGCCAGTGTGTTTGACTCAACGCCCGAGTGTGTGTGGAAGCTGTCTGGGTGTTCATTTTACCACGCAAGTCCATTGTTAACTCACTCGTATTACTACTGTTATGTGTTGTATGTCATGATTACAACACTAAAAATAGTATGAACACTTGTAGGAATATATCATCGTGTAACTGTCACTTAGAAAATTATAAACAAACTGATTTGTACCAAAGGAAACACGTATATTTACCATCACTCTCCCCTGCCTCGGCGTGTTTGTGGTGTTATTTTTCTTATTATTACCATTATGTATCGTGTGTCATGATCTATGTCACTCTCATACATATATTCACTACGGTATTGTCTTACGATCGTTAGAGCACAAATTCGGACAAGGGTAAATACTTAAAAATATCCGAGCCATCGTGGGGTCCCAGAATCGACTGAGTGGGTAGCGGATCGATATTGTGAGTGTATTTTCTCGCCCAACGACAAGAAAAACTAGCCCTACATGACGGGAAATAGCACTAAATCGCTGTGACGGTGTATGTCGTGATCTGGCTCTTAACGTATGACAGTGTATGTCGTGTCCCAGTCTCTAGGGGTTAAAGCAACCAAAGATTTATGGCTTTCTCAACATAGACTCTATGGTCTTAAGGCAGGCCTGGCTTGCATACCCAGTTTAGGAATGAACTCATACCACAAAATGTTGAACTCCTAATTTTTTTTTTAAATTGCCAATGGGAGGGTGGGGAGGTCAATCCCAGTACCCCTGCAGCCCAAGCCACTTGGGCCTTGCTATTTAATCGTGGCTGTTACAATGCCACTTTCTGCTTTAGTTGCTTCATGGATAACTTTTATGGTTGTAAAGCTGGCATGGTTTCTCTGGGGACCAGCAACCACACCGGATAATGGACTCCTCCCACCCTCCTAATAATAATTTGAGGAAATTTATTGACAAAACCACATGTAGGATCTTCACCCGGACAACGTCGGATATCGCTGCTAGTAAAACATAAACATTTATACAATATATGAGTAAACTAAAAAGTTCACATCCCTTCACTGTTTTGCTTACATCCCTTCACTGTTTTGTTCACCTACTGTTCATTGTATTGTTCACATCCCTTTACTGTACTGTTTACCTATTGTTCAGTGTTTTGTTCACCTACTGTTCACTGTATTGTTCATATCCCTTCACTGTTTTGTTCACCTACTGTTCATTGTATTGTTCATATCCCTTCAATGTTTTGTTCACCTACTGTCCAGTGTTTTGTTCACCTACTGTTCATTGCATTGTTCACATCCATTCACTGTTTTGTTCACCTACTGTTCATTGCATTGTTCACATCCATTCACTGTTTTGTTCACCTACTGTTCATTGCATTGTTCACATCCATTCACTGTTTTGTTCATCTACGGTTCACTATATTGTTCACATCCCTTCACTGTTTTGTTCACTTACTGTTCATTGCATTGTTCACATCCCTTCACTGTTTTGTTCACATTCCTTCACTGTTTTGTTCACCTACTGTTCACTGTTTTGTTCACATCCTTTCACTGTTTTATTCACATACTGTTCATTGCATTGTTCACATCCCTTTACTGTACTGTTTACATATTGTTAAGTGTTTTGTTCACCTACTGTTCACTGTTTTGCTTACATCCCTGAACTGATTTGTTCACATATTGTTCACTTCACTGTTTACATCCCTTTACTGTCTTGTTCACATTTGTTCACTGCATTGTTCACATCCCTTTACTCTTTGCTCACTTATTGATCACTTTCCTGTTCGTTGTTCTGTTCAAATACATTCACTGTTTTGTTCATCTATTGTTTACTGATTTGTTCACATCCCTTTGCTGTATTGTTCATCTATTGTTCACTGAAATGTTCATCTATTGTACACAGTATTGTTCACTTCTCTTCACTGATTTGTTCACATCCCTTCACTGCTCTGTCAAAATCCCTTCACTGTATTGTTAACATTATTTCAATATTTATTAATGATACTGATTCATATATAGAGATTCAACTCACTTGAATTAATAAGCGTGTTGTTCTTTACTTCACAACGCAGGATGCTGAAGGTGGTGATAGCAGTGGGTCTTCTTGGGGTGCTGGTGTTAGCAGACTCCCCGATAGACCTCGTGGATCCTGATACAATAGCTAACATGCAAATTGATGAGAGAATAACCATCGAGTCACCGAATTATGGAACATCAGACTACCCTAATAACGATTAGTAAGGGATAGACAGCAAAGTGGATCTCCTAATTATATGAATATTTTTGATTGAGCTAAGGAGAACCATGTGTAAATGTATCCTATTCTTCCTTGTTAAACAATTCCATCACAATATCATAAGTCATTAGTATATTGTGTATATTGATTGTTGTCTAGATTACATACATCTTCTGTTGTATCATAACGAAATATGATTATTTAAATTTGACGCAAAGTTTAACACACTTTTATTAATGAAACTCAATATTAAGAAAGAAAATGCTAACCAATTTAGCAGTTATTAGCAATGTTTCAGGACAACAATACTAACCTATTGTTTTTACAGTACTCAATGGTTTGTGATTTGCGAACCTCGGGAAAGTACCCAACTGATATTTAGTATGGATTCACAAGTATTGCAGGGCCGAGATACGTCTGGTGTTTGTCTCGATTCTATAAAGTTATATGATGACGACTATGAATTCATTATTCAGTAAGGAAAATGTTGTTCATTATTATTTCTCCTGGTTTAAAATGTAGTACGTGTAGATATATCATATTGAAATATTTTTTTAATAATTTCCATTGTCAATTTGTCTGTTTGTCCTGTCACACACAAACACACACATAATATAGTACTTGTTTCCTACAATTGCAGGAAATGTGGGGTTGAAAACTACCACGGTTACACCACTGCTACAGGTTACGTCAATATTATCTTCAAATCTGACGATGCCACTACAGCTGAAGGGTTCAGATATCATGTGTGGTGCCGAGAACAATGCAGCCAACAGGCATCTACCTCTGCTCCTTCTTCTACCTCTGCTCCTTCTACCTCTGCTCCTTCTTCTACCTCTGCCCCATGCAAATAATTGTTGCGTGAGAAGGGACCTGCTTGCCTTATTATATTCAAGATCATTAATAAATTGAGGTGGTGTTAGTGATGGTTGGTGTGGTCAGGTATCGGGTATACGATGACTCCATAAGGTCATCGTACCGTAACTACTGCTTCATCGTCAACACCACCACAGATATACATACGCACCTACTAACTCCTCTTGTCTCTTACATATATACATTATACTTATACATATTATACATATTATACTTACTTACATACTTAGGCTACCTACATATTCACAAACCACTACTCGGTTAAACACACACAATATGGTTACATTAAGAATGAAATTATAAATAATTGTGTCCTCAGAAAATAATATTCCAAAGTATAATAATATCATTCCCAATACTAAACAGTATTTGTTTACTATATAGAGTTATGTACAATACAGTTGTAGACAAATGAAACAGGTACACTTTAAAACTGTGGGCCTCTTATCAAGCATATAGAATAGGACTCATCGCATACACACACACACACACACACACACACACAGCGTTTCATCCTACCCTATGTTCAATGAGGGGTCCTGTTTCAGGTGTGTTGGTATCATATGTCGCCAACTGTATGTATGTATATATTCATGTAGCCTAAATAAGTATGCAAGTCAATAAGAATGTATACATGAATGTATATATGTTATATGTATACTTCATTAAGTGACCCTGTGATGTAGTCAGAAAATTGGAGGTAAATGAGTCCTTCATATACTGCCATGAAACACTACCTATATTATGGAAGGAGGTTGTTTCATAGCACAGATAGGGGGAATTAAAAGCCTTCAATTCTCATACACGATCATTGGGTCCTTAAGGTGAGAGACAATTAGGTTATATGTTTCTTTTCTGCACATTTATAATAATAATGAATTTGGCCATGTTTGATTCGACTGAATTAGATTATTCTTTTGGGTGTATGTTATTACTCACATATTATTGGATTTTTTCTTAGCACTGACCCTAATAAAATGTTTCAAAATTAGTTAGTACTCACCCTAATAAAATGTTTCAAAATTAGTTAATATTTTTTTATTACTGACCCAATTAAAATGATTCATTATGAGTCAGTTGTTAGTAAGCACTGACTCTAATGAGATGGTTCATTATGAGTTAGTTATTATTAGTTAATACTGACTCTAATGAGATGCTTCATTATGAGTTAGTTATTATTAGTTAATACTGACTCTAATAATATGGTTCATTATGAATTAGTTGTTAGTTAACACGTAGTTAAGGGGGCAGTATAGTATTGGTAAATCTGGTGCTACTGATTCTTCCAAACTATTCCCAGCAACAAGGAGCCATCACTATTTTGGTTACACTAGTCCTGTTTCCTGGCAGACTTTGGAGGAATGAAGGTGCTCCAATGAACCAAAAGTATGATATATTTATTTTAGATCCTTAATTACCTTTAATTAATATGCTCTGGGGAACGTTGATGATGATATGAAAAATTAATAATAGACGAATTTTACAACAGGCTGAAAAAGACCTAACCCACCCACCTCAGCCCTACGACACCATTCCCTGAACACCGTGGGTCCCATCAGGGCAGAGGAGGTGACGTCACTCCCACTGGCTACTATATATAAACATATACAAACACAGACACACACATTACACACACACACATATATATATATATATATATATATATATATATATATATATATATATATATATATATATATATATATATATATATATATATATATATATATATATATATATATATATATATATATATATATATATATACTCACACAAAAACACACATACCGATACACACATGAGACACCACAACAAACTGAAACCGATTTAGGCTTCAACAGAAAGGTACATAAAGAGTGCAATTCGTTCAGTATCATAAAATGTATTGTAACAGCTAAACTCTGTATAATTCCACATTTTATCACAGAGACATTTTGCTTATAATTTTCCAAGCTGGTCATCATTCAATTTAATGCATGGAATGTTGAATCACCCTGTAAATAAAAAAACTGCAGTAAGAGTAATAATGTTGCCAAAGAAAATAGTGATATAATAAATAATAAAGATTATAAAATAATTGTCAACGGCTATGTCACAACAGTGAGTGATGGTGTGACTTCTACCATACAGGTGTCATAGTGAAGGATACAGAAACTGTTATGTCGTTCAGTGTCAGTACGGAGTTCCAAGTCCTCTCGTGTTTTATCACACAGAATTCTTCTCAGTAAACTCTTGGTGATTGGGAGGTGTACAGTAGGTTGGGACAGGTGGCAGCAGTTTTGATAAGTCTATCTACCTGGTGGTAGATCAGAGATTCAGAGGAAAGAAACACAAAGGCCAAGGGTGGTGACAAGAGGGATATGGTGTTGTAGGGAGGAGATAAGAAGGGTGAGGTGGGATGGAGGACTACGAATAAGGGATAAGGCTGCCTGTGAGTCGCTGATAATGAGACCAGATATTCCTTCAGTGGTCACTGAGGTAGACAGGTACTGAAATTATAGACGACAGTTCACACTGGGTACTGCTACTCAAGTCAAGGAGGCAATGTGACGTTGAGAAGATAGGAGAGCCAGAGTTGAATACATGCAATGCAGGCAGTCCAAGCTTTACCAGTCGTCAATAAGGAGCTATTAGTGTAAACATGAAGTAGAGGGGCAGGAAATTGCTTGGAGACTTCTGAGAGTGTTTGCAGTATGGAAAATTGTATAAGGAGTGGCGGACGGTCCTTATGTTTGTTATGAAGTGTGTATGTGATAGTTGGGGAGACTAGTCCAAACTAGAGGTAATGAGTAGGTGTGAAGTGGTGTGAGTAGGTCATGACGGATATCACTAGGATCCCTGCCCATTAAATGCAGAGCTGGGCAAAGTGTTGAACGGATTCTGTGAAGCCAAGATGCTAGGCCAGGGAAGTTGTTTTGCTTGACCTGATCCAGTTTAGTGTAGTCAGAGAAGACCATAATTAAAAGTGGAGTAAATTGGTACTGGGAGAGGGAGCAGTTGGCAGACATTGTGTACCACAACAGATACCTAACATATCATATTTTGTTAATAACAGGAGAAAGGTTGAGTTCAGTAAGCATTATGACTATTCGAGTTGATCTGGGACAGTGTAATATAATACATATAGCTTTATTTTAAGTTTTGTCAAGAGGTTTAAGCAAGGTCGAAAGGAGGAGAGACAAATGAAGTCCATGATAATCAAAAAGAGATCTTACATCCATTATATAAAATGACCGATCAATGGGAATACTGACGCCTCTTGGGCCTGATGTAATGGAGCAGAGGTGGTGAAGTCTAGCTCACAACCTATCATGTAGCTGAGATATGTATGAGGAGGGGTTACTGAGTGAGGAGATATGAATCCCGAGGTAAATGTAATCCTAGATAACATTGAGCTTGTTGCCAAGCAGGGTTAAGGACTTACATGCAAGTTTGGGTGAGGAAGAGCGAGCTAGAAGCTTAGTCTTGGTAGTATTAATGATGAGTCTGCAGGATGTGGCGGCACCAGCAAAGTTATGGAGACGCTGGAGTGTGATAGGATTGTGAGATCTGACGTAAATATCATCAGCATAGATGACTATGAGAGACGAAAGTGAGAAGGTACCCAGAAGCCAAAAAGGTCTGTGCATGAGAATGTTAAAGAGAAATGGACTAAACCGAGGTTAAATGGTAGATAGTCACTGACAGACTCACAAAATAAAACACGAGTGTCTACCAGAGAGGTAGCTCTCAATCCACTGAAACAATAGTTCTCGAGACTCCTAATGATGTAAGTTCAACTAGTATTTATTCTCGGTTGGTCACATCAAAGGCTGCTTTAAAACCAATGTAAACTGTAGGCCTACATGAAGATGACTTCAAGTGAGAGAAAAGTTCACAAAACAGTAGTGTGAGCTACGACCTGAAAGGAACCCAAAGAGATTAGGAGATAGATGATCATCAGTGAGGTGACGGAGACGAGTAAGTAATATCCTCTCCATCACTTTACACACAGAGGAAGTGAAAGATAGAAGACTGAAGTCAGTAGAGTTGGGTTTAGGGATGGGGATAATGGTACTACGTGTCCAGGCTGTTGACAAAGGGTTTACCAGGAACCTGAACAATAATAAGACGTCCTATCCTGGGTCTCCTTCTCTTCCTTTCATACATTAATGACCTCCCACTCTCACTATTCTCTACCACTAGACCATTGCAGACGATAGCTTAGTTTACAAACCAATTAAATATAGGAAAGACTGCCTTCGACTACATGACAACCTAACTGGACTTGAAGACTGGGAAGTCAAGTGGCAGATGACATTTAGACCAGACAAATGCCATCACATCCGTTTTACCCGTGCTCATAATCCCATTCCACATACAAATCAGCTACACAACACCAACCTCAACACAGTTCCTTCCCACAAATAATTGGGTATCCACATCTCAGCGGGCGGACATGAGGTGGAACACACACATCATGGCCAAGGCTTGTTTATTGTTTATAACACTTTCGTTCGGCCACACTTAGAGTACTGCGACACCGTCTGGGATCCACACACTAACAATAGTATCAATAAATTAGAGTCTGCACAAAGCAAAACTGCAAGATGGGACAGTCGTGATTTCAAACACACTACATCAATCACTTTGCTTAAACAAAACACAAAACTAGATCAATTGGTAACACGAAGATACAGTAGATACACAGACAACAGATGATATACAAAATCACAAACAAGTTAGCTGACATAGACAAAGACACATATCTAGAGGCAACCACAACTTCAAATACCATACATACCAGACAAACGCTGATATATTAGGCACTCATTCTTTCCCTGCAGCATTCAAGAGTGGAATCATCTCCCATTTTACGTCATTAATAGCCCCATTCTTGAAACGTTTAGAAATAGGATCACCAATCATTACCTCCCCAATCCTAATCATCGATCCGCAATCCCTGACCCAATCCACCCTTCTCCTAACCCACTTCCTAATCCTCCTCTAGATCCCTAAATTCCCCCGCCCAACCCCGCATATTATTCTGACCATGAGCGGCTCTCTGAGGGACTCATGCATATTATTCTGACCATGAGCGGCTCTCTGAGGGACTCATGCATATTATTCTGGCCATGAGCGGCTCTCTGAGGGACTCATGCATATTATTCTGGCCATGAGCGGCTCTCTGAGGGACTCATGCATATTATTCTGACCATGAGCGGCTCTCTGAGGGACTCATGCATATTATTCTGACCATGAGCGGCTCTCTGAGGGACTCATGCATATTATTCTGGCCATGAGCGGCTCTCTGAGGGACTCATGCATATTATTCTGGCCATGAGCGGCTCTCTGAGGGACTCATGCATATTATTCTGGCCATGAGCGGCTCTCTGAGGGACTCATGCATATTATTCTGGCCATGAGCGGCTCTCTGAGGGACTCATGCATATTATTCTGACCATGAGCGGCTCTCTGAGGGACTCATGCATATTATTCTGGCCATGAGCGGCTCTCTGAGGGACTCATGCATATTATTCTGACCATGAGCGGCTCTCTGAGGGACTCATGCATATTATTCTGGCCATGAGCGGCTCTCTGAGGGACTCATGCATATTATTCTGACCATGAGCGGCTCTCTGAGGGACTCACAACTTGAACTTGAACTGGAATTTGAACATGGGTAGGTGAATCCATCATCAAGTGTTATTAATTTATCTTTAGTTAGAGCATGAAAATAATAACATTTTCTTTTATGAACAGGTTAGAAAGAAAATGAATACTGAAGCAATTTTCAGGCGTTACTATAGTAGGTTGATGTACTGTAGATGAGTGGAAGGAGTGGTTGTATATTCAGTATGTGTAGATAATTGAGAATAGTTGTGTAGATGTAGATGAGTGGAGGGACGTCGTTATATATACAGATCAAGACAGATGTTACCAATCAATGTATGTATGTCAGGGAATAGTTTGGAAAATCCTTTGCTTCAAATTCATCAACACGATATTTAATTACACAAATTGCCCTGAATTTATGCAGATCACCCAACCTAAATTAACCACAAAGGTGAGGAGGGAGGGGCGATGGAACTGGGACTGGGGTTGGGGCTGAGACTGGGGCTGGGACTGGGGCTGGGCCTAGGACTGAGACTAGGGCTGAGGTTGGGGTGTGGGAAGTAGGGAGTATGGAAACAGCCGTCTAGTTGCAGTGGTGTATGTATTGGCGAGTTGACAGTGAGTAAACATTAGTGGGGCTGGACAGCCGGCAGGTAGTCAAACAATAAGAGAAAAAGGCCTGCAGACAATCATCACAATAAATACATTTCCCAAGACACCTTGCATACATATATATATATACATTAAATATACAACACAATACTATACAACAATTGAATATAAATGTAAGGGTTAAACATTCCCTATCTAGGTCTGCCGGTTAAACACCCAAGTTCTAACAATAACTCCTTAATACTAGCAATTAATGCAACTTATCACTGTCCACACATTAAATACATATTATATAATCAACCTTATCATTGATACACAAAGAACATATAAATGCTTACCCAAATTCATGAAGTAAGAATTAAGAATAGAGTGACAGACAGTAGGTGTTAACATTAGCTGAGCTGCCAGTCGACTGAGACAAACATGGCGTCCTCAGTATGTAGCAGAGTTGATGAACCTACCAAAACATTATTGGAACCACAACTCATGACAATCAAGTAATTTAACACATGACATATTATAATTATATACAATTACACAATATGAAATTACACTTAATTTATATACAATCCTTGTTTCATTACACACTAATAAATTATGCCAATACATTAATTAATCATTTACATGTCTCACCACAATAATAAATTATACCAATACATTAATAATTTACATACACATATCTCACTACAGGCCTTAAGGGGGTAAATTCACTATTGTTACATTGGAGTACCTTGATTTATTCAAAGATTACCAGAAAACAAGACCAGATGAACACAAATAATGGTATTCTGTTGCTTGGAATAGTTTTTTTTTTTTTTCTTTTTTTTTATATGATCCGACACTGGACATAGGCTTAATCAAGCCCGTTATCGTGGCCCAGGTCAACTGATGCTCACACACACACACGTCACGACTCCCGAACTGGTACCCAGCCACAGAGAGAGGGAAGTGAGGGTGATTCCCAAATACTGCAGCTGTTATGGTACCAGCGAGGGTGTTTTACGACGTTCGGTGGCCTTATAGTTAGTGCCTGATACTCAAATCGGAAGAGTAAATATTCTCAGGACCTCACCTGAGAGGATCGATCTCCCGACCTCTAGAATATGAGTCCAGAACACTAACCACTCGGCCACCTCCCCTACAAGGAATCATTTGCTCCAGATTTACTAACACATCGTTTCCACCTTATAAAATGCAGTTCTACTATGATCATTCTTTATGTTATATTGTACGAAGAATGTGGTGAGGCAACAACACTAACTTTTATTTACGAGTGTACAGTGGGCCTCTAATTTGACAGTTTCTTTTGTTTTTCTGCTTGGAGGTACAGGGATAAATAAAAAAAAGGCTCGGATACTAAGGGGCGCCCAAACCCTTAAATTATAGACAGTACTACCGACATCACTTAATATATTTTTTAGATGCGATTCTCTACCGCTAATTCATTCTTTTCTCTTCATAATTATTGGCTGTCCCAATATTTACGTTTTTCTACCTCTAATTCCTTCGTTTCCTTCTTTTCTCTTCATAATTATTGGCTGTCCCCATATTTACTATTCTCTACATCCAATTCCTTCTTTTCTCTTCGTAATTATTGGCTGTTCCTATACTCTTTATTTCCTCTTTATTTCTAGATTTCCTTTTTCTATCTCTTTTTATGATGGTACACTATTACCTCCTAATCTCAACTCCTGTTGCTTTTTGGTTTTTACATACTCTGAGCAATTTTAATTGAAATCGTAAGAAAATAATATTTTTCCTGAATGTTTTCTCCAGCTGAGCGAGAAAAAAAAAATATAGGTCAGAATTCCCTAGAATTTTATGTGGACTTTTCCCTTACATATGGCAACACTGTTTAAGTCCAAAATCCCCAGATCTCTGCTAGAAAAGAGGAAATTCGTAGCCTGAAATTTTACTATGTAAATTTCTGAGATGAAAAAAATCACTCTAAAAAAAACATATTATTTATTATCGAAACTGACGTTACAAATTATGCTCATATATGCATTTATCACGTGTAAAATGTTTCATTGACATAGCGTAGAAACTTTTTGAGCTTTTCGCCACTGAAGTGAAAAAAAGCAGTATGGAGAAATCATGATTTTGTGATATAGTATATTTGGGAGGTCTAGTCTAGTTTCCCCTGTTATCTTTTTGTCCTCTATTATACCTAGAGTATAGAAAATATGACTGGTTATGGATAAACAAAAATATTTGCATATATAATATTTTGGAGGGGTTTGAAGGCTGATAAGCAAGTTTGATGCTACTACATGATGCATAGGATCTCAAAGAACATGTTTAGCAAGGAATTAAAACGGAATTCCCGACGTCACGAACCTAAGTAAAACTGCCACTTTTCACCAGATAAAATAATTGTTAACAACAAAGTTGGGGAATTTCTCGGTCGGTGATCTCTTTCCCGCATGATTTCGGCCTCATAAAAATGTATAATTAGAGGTGAAAAACTTTTCTGATTGCTCTCAATTTTTTTAACATAGGGCATTGTTCTTTCAGAAACATAGTGTTTTTTTGTTTTAAGCAAAAGGTGCAGGTATGAACTAATATAAATATTATTAGTTCTGCCAACCCCTGTACTATTTTATGCTTGTAATTGCTGTTTTACTGTATGTTGCACACCAATTCTTATCTATGATGTTAATATAATTACTGAATAACAACATCTTAAAGTTCAGACGTACGATGTATCAGTAATTATCGCGGGGAAGATTTTACAAAATTCATCAATCTCGGCCAACACTCTATTCCCCAACTTCCATATTAAAACCGCTGGCGATCACACGCAACCCTTCAGTTAGTGACCCCGGGAATTGAAAAATGGAAAATTTAGTCCAAAATTAGGAGATAACAGTGTACCCTCCCCTTATGGGGGTGCGGGAGTAGGGGGAGAAGCTTGGGGGGGATTTAGGGGGGGACAGGCTTGGGGGGGATTTAGGTGTGTGTGGGAGTAGGGGGACAGGCTTGGGGGTGCAGGAAGGAATAGGGGACAGGCTTTCTACCCACCCCAAGCCTGTCCCCTACTCCCGCACCCCCTTGATATTTTTGATTTTTTTTCCATATGAAGCCCCGTCCACACGATCGAACATAACCACCCTCCCTCTCCTTTACCAGTGTTACCAGATGAGTGTACGTGTTCCCGGCAAACTCAACCAAACGTGTGTATTGCGCTGGGTTTTGGTAACAACGTCCTCTGGGAAGCATTATTTCAAACTGTATACCGACTCGACCCTTGGTATACAGTTAGCAAAGTGACCATTCAGTATACAGTTAGCAAGGTGACCATTCAGTATACAGTTAGCAAGGTGATCATTCAGTATACAGTTAGCAAGGTGATGTCCCAGTATACAGTTAGTTACCAAGGTGACCATCCGGTATACAGTTAGCAAGGTGATGACCCAGTATACAGTTAGTTAGCAAGGTGACCATCAGGTATACAGTTCGTAATAATACAGCGCCTTGATTCCTCCAAAACATGACAGGAAACACAGGGCCATATTAACCAAACTAATGGTGTCTTGTTGCTTGAAATCGTTTGGAGGAATCACTTACTCCAAATTCACCAATAGTCTATAATTACTACCCTCTTTAATCCAAGCAGATTTAATATAAACAAACCCTTTCTACTCGATCATTTATGGCACAAATTAAGATTAATATTAATTAAGACAGTTATTGTTCTGTCCATTTTCCTCTCGTTTGTGTCATTGTACAGTCGACCAAAACAAAAGTATTGGAACCCCCCTTATGGATCATTTTATTTGATTACAATGTAGGGGTGGTTCATGTACTTTTTTGGCCCGCTGTACATCCTTTATCCTATTCGACTTTTTTTTATTCGAGTTTCAAATTTGCTTCTGGTGTTTATTTTCAGTGCTCGTCATTTATTTATTTAACTTATTGCATTTCTTTCTTTGAGGAGTGTGTGATCGTGTATGAGAATTGGAGGCTTCTGATTCCTCCTGATTATACCTTGAAATAAGCTCCTTTCTTATAGGTGCGTGTGTGTGTTTCGTGGTAATATTGGAAGGAATCTTCTTGATAAAGAACAAGAGCCTCGCCGTCTCTCGTTCTTGGAAGCTATATACATACAGACAAAAATACCTACCATCAACACACAAACAGAGGATTTCCAAGTCTTACCTACCTCCAAACGGCCACTACCCGTGTCCCACCCCCCGAACGTAACAGCCAATCAGCAACCGACTTAGTCGCCCAGCCCGCCTCTCTGATCACCTAAAACATATAAATACCACCTCACTTGCCAACAACGCCAGATCCAGCCTGAAGATGGAACCGGATAGTTCCGAAACGTCGCTAGCAATTGGAGACCTACTAAGGAATCTCACAGAAGAACAACGAAAAATCGTACGACAAATAGAAACCGTACACCAGAAAATTAATAAAGGAGAATGTGCAACTGCTTTCAATCTCGTATGCCTACAAGAATATATATATATATATATATATATATATATATATATATATATATATATATATATATATATATATATATATATATATATATATATATATATATATATATATATATATATATGCAGTAACTTCAAATACACCATGAAGCAAATAGATGCAAAACAACCACTGGAGAAAGGAAACAGGAACAGTGAGTACTTTGGTTTAATACATCTTCAGACAGAGTCAATACAAGGGTGGCAATTCAGAGTATATATACACACACGGCCAAAGGGTAAGGAGCATCTGGCCCGAACTCACCTCACCTCACCTCACCTCACCTGTCCATTTTAGTCAGGTGGAAACCTTTTCATTACTAAATCTGTTAATATTTTGTCACACCTAAAATATCCATAGCTCATGTTTACATTTTTATCATATGTACCAGAAATTATACAAGACTCAATAACATTTCTTTCATAAAAGTATTTTGTTTTAGCTATAACCTTACTTTCGACCCAACTGATATGATGATCCTTAGTTGCTTTATGCTGAAATAAACTACTACTCTGTTGACCTACTTTCACGCTATATTTATGCTGTGATACTCTTGTTTTTAAGTCTTTTCCAGACTGTCCTATATAAAAATTGTCACAATCACGGCAAGGAATTTTATAAATTACTCCTGATTCACTTTCTGGGCTATTCCTAATGAGAGATCTGAACAGTATTGCCATATTTAAAAACTACTTGTACATTAAGTTTCTTTAAGACATGAATACAATCCAGAAAGTTTTCATGATATGGAAGAACAAGCACTTTAACTTGCTGTTGTTGATTTGTCCTTTCATCTTTTCCTGAGTAATAGCGTTTCTTGGCTTTATTATGACATTCATTGAGAACAGTCAATGGATATTTTAACTTTTGTCCAATTTCTAAAATTGTCTTTAACTCATTATCTAAGAATTCCCGGTCTGAAATCCTATATTCCCTCAAATACATTGAAATAAAAACTGACTTCTTTGCATTGATGTGGTGGTTGGAAAAATAGTGAACATATGACAAGATGTTTGTGGGTTTCCTATACACTTTCGTCTTAAGAATACCAGCATCTTTAACAATTTTTACATCTAAAAAGGGAAGAGTGTTATTTTGCTCAATTTCAAGGGTGAACTCGATTGAAGGAGCAAGTGAATTTAGATCCTGCTAGAAAACATTTACATCCAAAGTATCAGGCCAAAAACATAATACATCATCCACATATCTTAACCATACTACATTCTGATCTTTGATTTTACTTAACAGTTTACTCTCGAAATATTCCATATATATATATTAGCCAAGACAGGGGAGAGAGGGTTACCCATAGCCATACCAAACTTTTGCGAATAGTGTTTACCATCAAATACAAAATGAGAGTTATTTATACATAGTTTAATAAGCTTAATAATGCTGCTGCATGGGATTCCATCTATATTGCTACCAATGATGTTTGGGAGGAAGTTTAATACATCTTCCAGTGGGACATTAGTAAATAGAGACTTTACATCAAAGCTGACTAGTTTGTAAGGGTACGCTATCTGGAGTGACTTTAACTTGCTCACAAGATCTTCACTGTTCTTTACAAATGAATCTGAGATAGTACCTACAAATGGGGACAACACTGTGACTAACCATTTTGAGAGTTTATATGTCACTGATCCAATCGAGCTTGTTATAGGTCTAGGGGGATTGTTTGGCTTGTGAGTTTTAATGAGGCCGTACATGTAAGGAGTAGATGGGTTTGTCACTGAAAACCTTTTAATCATATCATCTTTACCTTTTAACAATTTCTTAATTTCTCTGTGAAATGTACGACTGACTTTCTCAGTCGGATCACTTCTAAGTTCACTGTAGGTATTTGCATCACTAAGAAGACTTTGTATCTTCACCTTGTAATCTACTTTGTCCAATATCACTATAGCATTACTTTTATCCGCCTTAGTTATGTGCACCGAGTCGTCCTTCTTAAGTTTGTCAATGGCTTTTAAAAACCTACGTGGCACAGAGGTTTTTATTTGCTTGAAAATGGCATCATACAATATACCACGAACTATATCACTGTTATTACTTGAATTTTTCTCCAGCTGATAGAGAGATTTTCCAACTTGAACTGGGCTGATTTTTCCTCCTTGCGAAAAAGATTTTTTCCATCCTTACCTTCAACTCTTCATCTTTCCAATGGTACCATCGGGAGGGCTGTACGATGATTAGTTGTGGAGATAGGGCGAGTTTAAGTGGACCATGTTTGCGCGCGAGACAGAGATGTGTCTGTGTGTACGCGTGAGTGCGGTGTGACTGCGGCATGGGAGTTCAGTTTCCCGCCTTAGTCCCTTGTCAACTCACTCGTATTACTACTATTATGTATCGTATGTCATGATTTCAACACTAAAAATAGTATGAACACTTGTAGGAATATATCATCGTGTAACTGTCACATAGAAAATGATAAACAAACCGACTTGTACCGTAGGAAACACGTATATTTACTATCAATTGTGCCTGTATGGGTGTGTTTTGTGGTGTTATTTTCTTATTACTACCCCATTATATATCGTGTGTCATGATCTATACACTAAATAATAATTTGTAACCTTGTAGGAATATCATGGTGTCACTCACGTACATATATTCACTACGGTATTGTCTTACGATCGTTAGAGCACAAATTCGGACAAGGGCAATTACTTAAAAATCGCCCAGCCATCGTGGGGTCCCAGAATCGACTGAGTTGGTAGCGGATCGATATTGTGAGTGTATTTTCTCGCCCAACGACAAGAAAAACTAGCCGTACAGGGCGCGAAATAGCGCTAAATCGCTGTGACGGTAGGTGCAGTTGCCCGGTTCCTTACGTACGACGCTTTATCACGTCAACCGGTCTTTAGGGGTTAATGATTCAAGTGAAATAATATAATAGTCATATGTAAAGGTCTCAAAAATATTAATTATGTTTTATCTGGATTTTTGTATTCATATGGTTTTATTGAAATTTTAAAAATGAACCTTTTTTATTGAGGGTAAAATAAAATGGATGGGAGGAAGAGAGAGAGTGAGAGAGTGAATGAGTCAGTGAGTCAGTCAGTGAGTCAGTTGAAACCCTTTTAAGAAGAGGTCGTCCCAAGAAGAACAATAATTACGATAAAACCTAGAGCTCTCGGCTTAGGCCGGATCTAAAGAGAATTAAGTATCGTCTCAAAATGCAAATGAAACGTCTACATCAAGGAACAGCATTGAAGATATGGGTTACAAAAAAAGTCACATTTTAAAAGAAACTTTCACTCACCTCCTCTTCGTTGATCTCTGCAGTAGATTCATCGTTCCTCTTGCTCTTCTTTCTTCTTCCACATCCGGGTCTTCTGTCCTTTGGCTCTGTCTCTTCTTTAGCTCGTACGTCCGTCCCTCTTCCATCCACACACACACTCACACACACACCCTGGCTGTAAAGAAATGCAAGGTGTGGCATGGAAAGCTTCCCATGCTCTACCCTGCATTAATGCCTGTCTACCTACCTAATCTACAGCTAGTACATTCAATATACTCATAATATACTCAATATATTTCATCACATACAGTCGTGGTCAAATATAATAATTCACGAGAGAGTTTGACAGCTTCCCTCTGTTCCTTAGATGATAAACTGTCCAATAAATAGGTTAACTACCAACTTTTTATTTACTACAAGCAGCTACATACTACTTAAAACAATACATCATATTATAATGTGAATGGAAAATATTTGACAGTAAATTGTTTGAGATACCCATATGTGGATGATTATTATTGACCGCGACTGTATGTCAGTCAATACAAGCATAAAAGATACACCTTGGTTCCTGTGCCCTGGTTGTTGTCGTCCTCTTCTCTAAGGAGTCGTCATCTTGTTATCCTCTTGGTCGTTCTCTTCATGTGGGTCGTCCTCTTGGTCTTCGCTCTTCATGTGGGTCGTCCTCTTGGTCTTCGCTCTTCATGGGAGTCGTCCCGTTCGTCGGGCTCCTAAAAGGATTTAAATAAAGGTAAACCGTATGTAAACAACAAATTAATCTACTAATACATGACCCCCCCAAACGGGAATCGCCTTGACGAGGTGGGGGGGCTTGCGTGTCTCTATGACCTGGCGAGCTAGGCTAGAGGGGGCTTTGGCCCCTGCTCTGCCCCAATTTTGGGGAGAGAGGGTTTCCCATGCTAGTAAGGTCGCCAGTGAGAGACCAGACTAAATGGTTCCTATGCAATAGGCTGCCAGTACGGGCCAACAGTGCTGCCCTCCACAGGGACTGCCTTCTAGGGGCAGTCCTATGTTGGATGGTTGGGTGTCTGGGCCGGGAGATGTTGGGGAAGGGGGTCTTAGCACCGTCGTGGGCAAACTTTCGAGCCATTGGGGTGCTTTTTAAAACGAGTGGCCCCGTGGGGGAAGAGGTACCCCGCCCGCGGCGACCAGCGCTCGGTCCCCTCATCTGCCCGGTTGGTAGTTGCTCTTGGCTCTTGGGGACAAACTTATTAAATCAATGATATATGGATACAATAAAACCCAAATCTCACTCTCGAGCGGTGGTCGACCAGGCCCTCGAGACGCCAAAATCTGGTCGTGGTGATGAGCAGAGAGCTCCAAATATGAGTAGACCCAGCAGGTCGAGTGTAGTGTCAGATAACCGTGTTAGTGGTTGTGACACATTGATAATAACGAATGTACAGGCATCACTTTCGTATGGCGCTATCCACTCCATTTTTAAGTGTTTCGGAGTAGTCCTTCGTATCCGAATCACTTATGACTGTGATTGTAGGTCTAATCGGTGTTATATTACATTCAAAACAAATGCTGCTGCCAAAGCAGCATTTGAGGCAAAAGATTCTGTGACAGTGGGGGATACTCACTGTAAAGTTCAGTTAATGCGGTCTGCCAATGTAGTAGATAGTAATAATGACTACTGTCCTAATGTTTTTGATGACTCTAAAGAGAATGTCCCAAAGGAACGTCAGGTTCCAACACCCTTTTGGTTTGTGGCGTATTACAGGGAGGGGCGTGGTAACCTTATCCATGCTTCCCGTTATTTGGAGAAGGAAGTTGGAGTACTACCAATGGGCCACATAAAGAAATATGGTAAGGGCGTCTTAATCAGAGCCAAAGATCTTACTCAGGCCATGATGCTCCTCAATCTCCCCTGTCCTACTGATAGTATGTTTGAATCTATCAAACCACACCGAACATTCAATTATAGCAAGGGGCGTATATATAATGAAGACCTATATGAATTTTCAGAAGAGGACATTCTTGCTATGTGCCCAGACAATGTCCAACGAGTAACAAAGATGAAAGGCAATAAAAATATGATCATCCTCACTTTTTATGGTTCGCATATCCCAGATCGCATTAACATTAACCCCACCTCTTTTGAGGTGAAGCCTTTTGTTGAGCGTCCCTTACAGTGTTTCAGTTGTTATGAGTTTGGTCATGGGAGGAGGAACTGCAACAACCGTTCCCGGTGTGGTAATTGTTCTGCTTCTGACGCACATCTTATTTCTGAATGTCGGTCAGAGAGTTACTGCTTTTACTGCAGAGATGCTCACCCCTTGTGGTCTCGCCAATGTAAGATGTACCTCCTTGAGCAGGATATTCTCCACTTGGCTAATAGCCAATTCATTAGTATTGGTAGTGCCAGACGGCAACTCAACTTCAGGCGACAGAAGGATGGTGGTGTTAAGACATACGCCTCCACCCTTCGCCCCAAATCAGTTGTAGCACCCTCTCAACCCTCTCAAGAGGCAGCTGCTTTATGCTCCAGTGAGAGCGTTTCTAAGGTTACACTACATAATACCTTCTCTGTTTTGGAAACCTTATCAGACACTCATTCTGGTGACCCTTCAACTAATGACAATTCTGCAACTTTAGCTAAAGGTGTCCATGTGGTAGAGGTTCACGCTGCCACACGCTCTCCAAAAAGGAAACTTAAGTCACCTAAACGGTCACAGAGACGTCTTCATGGTTCCTCTGAGGCACTTGACTCAATAGATGTTCCTCCTTATAAGGCAACCATCTCTGAGGACTCATCCATAGTTTCCTCTCAATGTCACCAGAAGCGTTCTCGTGGCTCTGATGAATCTCTTGATTCAACAGAAGTTCCTCCTCGCAAGTTTTCTTCAGGACCATCAGAGGAGCGTGAAGTTAATGTGGATGCCACTGATGTCGCGACTTCAAAAGATTCCGTTTCTTCTCCGCTAGAACAGCAGAGTGATTCTACCACCTGTATTATGGATGTTGATGTGTCTGCCTGTGTCAGTGATACCACTGCTGCACAGGACAATACCAATGTAAATACTTCTAAGAATATCCCTGCTCATATACCTTCATCTTTATCAAACATATCAAATGCTTCAGGGACTCGTCAGCGGGTCCCAATTACTACCCCAAGTACTACTCCTCGGGTTCGCTCTTGTAGTGGCCCAGGATTTGACAAAACGTATCGATTGAGTAGACCCTCGGGTCGAGGTGGTAGTGGGAAGTACCTCCATGAGGCTTCCCATAAACCAGGACCAAAGTAACACTTTCTAAGGTCCTTCAGTGGAATTGCCGTGGCTTGCATGCTTCTTGGGAAGAACTTCGCATTCTTCTCTCTAGTTTCTCTCCTGCATGTGTTTCTCTTCAAGAGACAATGCTTAATATCCAAAGGATAATAATTATAATCAGTATCTCTCTACGGAGGTGAACAACAGACAGTGTCTTTGTTTAATAGATCGATCAAATGCAATATAATGAAGCACATATTCTAAATGTTTTTAATTTATTTTCAACTACTCACCCTTATCTGTCCTATACACGACCGATGCCCTATCCATATGGCGAGGAAAGTTCAAAAATGGTTTACTGCTCATGATTATTTGCAGGTGATAGATTTGTCTATTTAAGACTGCGATATGAACCCTATAGAAAATGTATGAGGTTCTATCGTTAACACGTGGGAGCCAGAACGACAGAGAACCACAGCAGATTTGCTACGTCACACCAGAACACAGTGGGAGATTTTTCGGGGAAAACCATATATAATATACAGTGAAGAGGCATGGTGCCTCAATACCCGAGCAACTGCAGGCTGTCATTGAGAAGGAGGGTGGTTGAACACGATACTAGCAACAAATTGATGAGTAATGAAATGAAATATGTAATCTACAGTATTTCAAGCCTTAATATCTTCATAGAAGTGTATAATAGTGTATACACTGTATATCATCGTGGCTAAGGGTCTAAAGCAATACATATATAGATGCTTATAATAATAATAAGACAACAAAACAAACATTACACATGCTTAATGCAAACGTGAGGTTGAAGTATAAACTTCAGGTTATAATAAGTTAACAGTTATTATAATTGTGGTTATTATAATTACAGTGTGGTGCCTACAGACTCAGTTGGATTATGGGTTTGAATGCTTCCTGACGAGGACTTGTGGAGCTTTCACCTAAACTGACAAAGTCATGTAAACAATAACCAATCAATGTCTGATTTCAATGTTTCCCTATTTTAATTAGTAATAACAATAGTTGTGACACAATATCTTCTAAATGTTATGATTGGTTCACTAACACTGGGCGTCTGAATGGCTGGCCTAGATGTTGACCTCAGATAAATAAATAAAGGTAATAAATATATTCGTCATATATAACGGATTGTATTTGCATACCAGATATCACTATTATTTCTATTGTGGTCGTTTTTGCGCATTAACAGATTATGCAGCAACACACAGAATGATGGTGGTGGTGGTAAGATGGAGAGTAAAGGAATGGTGGGATGGAGGGAGAGGAAACAGTGAATTGAATAAGGGAGGACGGGGTGAGGAAGAACAGATGGAGTAGTTATTGGGTAATTAACATCTTACACTATAATTAACTATTATAACTATTATTATGAGTGATACAGGATAAAAATAAAGGATTTACTTGAAATGTAACTTAACACTGAGTAGGTGGTGCATCGCTTGATACATTAGTCATCAAAAACTGGTGTCGTGTTAATTATATTAGGTAAAATCTGGATTCATTTCAAATAATAAAGAATATCCCATGGAATGCAGCGTCAGAGTTGGATTTAGATTACAGAAGAAAACATTCAGCTACTTGATCCAATAATTCTCTCCATCTCAATCACTGGTGAAGCTTTACCCCCCTATCCCCAACCCAACCCCTCCTCTCCTACCACCTTCAAGTGAGTGGTTCACATCCATGATCACAAGTGGTTCGGGATTCAAATTTCTGGATGGCTCAATATTGGTAACGCTACCCCCCCTAAATAACTCCGCCCACATTTCTCCCCTCCCCCCTCCACCTGTCAGTGATACCATATCCGTTGAGGCCCACACCAAGGCAAGGGTGGAAGAAGTGTGGACCATTGATCAGTCCGGAGCTGTACTACTGATAATAATAAAAATCAAAATACTACTACTACTAAGTCTTATAATAATAAAAATTAAAATACTACTACTACTGATAATAATAAAAATTAATATAATGCTAATAATAATAATAATAAAAATATATATAATTCTACTACTACTACTAATAATAATACAGTAATAATAATAATAATAACAATACTAATAATAATAATAATGAAAAAATATATAATTCTACTACTACTACTAATAATAATAATAATAAAAAAATATATATATAATTCTAATACTACTAAATGTACAGCCACGCACCAAAGTTTCTGTACCCCCTCAGTGGAAGTCAGGGTCAGAGAGAGCAGAGAGGGTAGGTAAACGGACAGTAGCCACCACAGTGTTGTCAACTCTAGCCAAGACAGTATTCCCGAAACATGAGTTGTGAAGCTCCATTTGAAGCATTCACTGGTGAGAGGGAGAGTCAGAAAGGGGGATAACTGGAAGGTATAGTTCTCAATCTCCACATCCTATCTGCTTAAACAAATTTAAAAATAGTGTAGTTAGTTCTACTCTGTTATTGAAGTTATTATAATTATAATCATCATAATATTATATGTGGTCGCGCCAAAACCGTATCAACTTTAGGGCATTGTCATTTGCTTCATTTTTATGACTCTGGTATAAGAACGTCTTTGTGCGTTATGTAATAATTAATTTCCAATGATTGACAGAGGCACCACGGGAATTTTAGCTACTTGGCCCCAATTATCAATGTATATTAAAAATTGCAACCTTTTCAAACTTTCAAAAATCATTTTTTTTAACGATTTTACGGTAAAATGTTCCCCAGAGATACAAGAGACATTGCCCTTTATATTTGGCAGAGAGGTAGGTAGGTAAGATGTGGGTGGTAGGTAGGTAAAATGTGTGTGGTAGGTAGGTAAGATGCGGGTGTGTGGTAGTTAAGATGTGGGTGGAAGGTAGGTAGGTAGGTAGGTAGGTAGGTAAGATGTGGGTGGTAGGTAGGTAGGTAGGTAGGTAGGTAGGTAAGATGTGGGTGGTAGGTAGGTAGGTAGGTAGGTAGGTAGGTAAGATGTGGGTGGTAGGTAGGTAGGTAGGTAAGATGTGGGTGGTAGGTAGGTAGGTAGGTAAGATGTGGGTGGTAGGTAGGTAGGTAGGTAGTTTAGATGTCAATAATTATATCCGGTGAGTAGTGAAGATGCCACAGTTTTATCTTCCACTAAATAGTGAAGATGTTAGCACATATACAGTTGTGGATATGGCTCATCATCCTTATGTTCTTCACTTTGTGCTACATCATCTTTCTTCTTTGCATGTGGTTCCTATGTGTACGTGTATGCCTCCTACATGTTCACAAGACAGCTTATGTATCCACTAAAACTCCAAGGCTCTTTCACTCTGTAAAATAACATTGCAAAGTTGGAGATATTTACTTACTGTACCGTGTGGCGGCTAGAATCAGCTACCCGCCACAAGCATCAGCCCTCTCGCCTGATGGGTTCTAATAGTGTAGCAGGCAGGAATCCTTTTATTCATGTATTTCAGGTTCACTCTAAAATCTTATATACCATTTGTAGCCTGTATGAATAAACAGATTAAAACCCCACGATCTCTTAGTCTCCTTTCAAACCTCACCAGGAGACTAATGTAGCACCCCGCTACAGTGGTGACCCCGGAGTGACACGAACATCCAATCTACTCCACATGGCTGGCAAACCTCTTCTTAGCCGTCACATCTAGTGACCCGGGAGTGTAAACCCCAAACCTCTTCGTTAGCCGCTACATCAGGTGACCCCGGAGCCGAACAACACATCTCAACTACGATGCTGCCAAGTACACATCTCAACTACGATGCTGCCAAGTATTCAGCACACATCACAACTACGATGCTGCCAAGTAATCAGCACATCTGCACTACTCACCATACATCTTCACTACTCACCACAATCTGGTGAGGAAGATGTGTTGGTGCAAACTACCCAGCACACATCTTAACACATCTCAACTACCCACGGTACCCACCACACACTGGTGCGGGAGATGTGTTGATGTAGACAAGCCAGCACCAACTCCTCTCTGCATCGCTGTTCGCAGAGTTCACCTGACCTTCGGACACCTGCTGCCAAGCAATGCAACTCCATATGTCTGGCAAGCTTCACCTGCTTCTGTCACCAGCATATTACCCATTGCTTCCCCTATCGACTACCAATCGAGGGAAGGTGTTTCCGTAGTCAGAAACTGGTGCATCTGGGAGCCCTTCGTCCATCATAATCCATGCTCTACCAGCATATATTCCTGAATCGCTCTAGTGCGTACGCCGAGTGTAGCTAACGCCCGTACCACTACTGCCACACACGGCCCTACATCACGGCTCGACCTATCTACAAGACGACGACCCGCCGCCTGTAGGTCGCCCCTTCTAACACGGACCAAGAATTTCTCGCTGAGGGGGGAGTATTGTGGCGGCTAGAATCAGCTACCCGCCACAAGCATCAGCCCTCTCGCCTGATGGGTTCTAATAGTGTAGCAGGCAGGAATCCTTTTATTCATGTATTTCAGGTTCACTCTAAAATCTTATATACCATTTGTAGCCTGTATGAATAAACAGATTAAAAACCCACGATCTCTTAGTCTCCTTTCAAACCTCACCAGGAGACTAATGTAGCACCCCGCTACAACCGTCTGAAAGGGCACTTAAGCCACAAACAGTTTTATGAACTCTTAATTATAATATCCCAATCCACCCTCCTCAAAAAGTACACACAAGAAGATTCACCCCCCGACCCTCATAGAGAAGATATATTTTCTCCTAATCAAGATGACACCCTGACAGAAGTATCCATAGACATTCCCGAACAACTATAGCCAACACCAATGCAGCAGGATCTCACCTAGTCGTTTACTGCTAACTCAGGGCAGATTGCAAAACAAATTTCAAACTCTCTGAAAGGCTTTATTAAGAATATGAAGAAAAATATTGCATCCAATACCTCCATCCAGTGGTGTCGCGAGGGGGGAGCTGGGGGGGACATATGTCCCTAGGGGCAGCATTGAAGGGGGCGCCAATTGCCAATTTGAAGTTGGGAAAAATTAAATTGCTTTGTTTACACCAAAGTGAATCTGAAATAATGAAGTTAAACATTTCCTGAAAAGATTAGTGCACTCAAGCCATATCATCAATGTATATTAAAAATTGCAACCTTTCAAAACTTTCAAAAACGCTCATTTTTTTCAATCGTTTTTTTTTTCAATTTTTAACGATTTTACGGTAAAATGTTTCATCTTCACTACTCCCCAGAGATACAAGAGACATTGCCCTTTATATTTGGCAGAGATAAGTATTAACAGATGTGGGTGGGTGAGTGGTAGGTAAGATGTGGGTAGGTAGGTAGTAGGTGGGGTAGTGGGTGGGTGGTAGTTAAGATGTGGGTGGGTGGGTGGGTAGGTAAGATGTGGGTGGTAGGTAGGTAGGTAAGATGTGTGTGGAAGGGTGGGAGGTAGGGAAGATGTGTGTGGAAGGGTGGAAGGTAGGTAAGATGTGGGTGGTAGGTAGGTAAGATGTGAGTGGTAGGTAGGTAAGATGTGGGTGGTAGGAAGGTAGGTAAGATGTGGGTGGGTGGGTGGTAGGTAAGATGTGGGTGGGTGGGTGGTAGTTAAGATGTGTGTGGGTGGTAGTTAAGATGTGAGTGGTAGGTAGGCAGGTAGGAAAGATTTGGGTGGGTGGATGGTAGGTAGGTAGGTAAGATGTGAGTGGTAGGTAGGTAAAATGTGTGTGGTAGGTAGGTAAGATGCGGGTGTGTGGTAGTTAAGATGTGGGTGGAAGGTAGGTAGGTAGGTAGGTAGGTAAGATGTGGGTGGTAGGTAGGTAGGTAGTGAAGATGTCAATAATTATATGGGTGGGTGGTAGTGAAGATGTCAGTAATTATATGGGTGGGTGGTAGTTAAGATGTGTGTGGTAGGTAGGTAGGTAGGTAAGATGTGGGTGGTAGGTAGGTAGGTAGGTAGTGAAGATGTCAATAATTATATGGGTGGGTGGTAGTTAAGATGTGGGTGGTAGGTAGCTAAGACTCCAATGTATACTGTGGCGGCCACAAGACATCTTCACTACTCTCCATACACGACCTGGTGTGACATCTGATTGGGGGTGGCGGTGGGGGTGGGGGCGTGGGGTGGGTGTGTGTGTGGGGCGTGGGCGTGGGGTGGGGGTGGGTGAGGGGGCGTGGGGTGGGGGTGGGGGTGGGTGAGGGGGCGTGGGGTGGGGGTGGGGGTGGGTGCGTGGGGTGGTGGGCGAGTGAAGCGAGCGGGGGTAGAGGGGCGAGCACAGTGAGCCGCGATTTTGGTGGGAAGGGCGAGCGAAGCGAGCCGTGAGCGAAGGGCGAGCGAAGAGTGCGGCGAGCAATATCATGTTTGTACAGAAACAGGAT
The DNA here is from genome assembly GCA_034508575.1 of Petrolisthes manimaculis. NCBI lineage: Eukaryota > Metazoa > Arthropoda > Malacostraca > Decapoda > Porcellanidae > Petrolisthes > Petrolisthes manimaculis. The sequence continues at coordinate 134,967 of JAWZYT010002879.1, read as the reverse complement.
GATATATAACTGGACATCTTCTACCTAATAGTAGAGATGTCACTAAAACCTAATGCCGGTATAATAATACCGTAACATAATAACACGGAGACATAATAATGTATCCAGGAAATAATCATCTTCACTGAGTAGTGAAGATATTAATACTTATCCCTGCTACATATTGACTAATATGTCGCGAGTCAATTATGACTCATGACAATGTGGTATGTGGGTATATAGTGTTAGGACACCATGTAACCCTGTATGGAATAACACTTTGACTACCATCCTGGCAGGGTCGCCAATTTGTTATGAGACCATGTAACCCGTATGGAACAGGGGTAGTCAATTTATCATTGGGGGGGGGGAGAGCTTCTTGGTATAGGTGATCCAGTGGATCTTCACTACCCACATTGTGTCACATTGCCCTTTATATTTAGCAGAGATAAGTATTAACATCTTCACAGTAAACACCAAGGAAATAGAAGCAAATTAGAAGGAAAGGAGGGACAGTAAACATCAAGTAAATAAATGGAAAGGAGGCACAGTAAACACCAAGGAAATAGAAGGAAAGGAGGGACAGGAAACATGATTCAAGTAAATAAAAGGAAAGGAGGCACTCTAAACACCCTAATTTAGGAACAGGATAGGAATTCTTTTCTCGTTTCCTAAGAGATCATACTCATAGCTGGTCAGGTCCATACGGTTGCTGTAGCACTAGATTTTTCCTTCTTTCTTCGCTGTATGCTGGGCTAGAGACCTTGTATCATCAATCAATGTATATTAAAAATTGCAACCTTTTCAAACTTTCAAAAGATCTCATATTTGAAATTCCAAGGATTTTACTATAAAATGTTTCATCTTCACTACTCCCAAGAGATACAAGAGGCATTGCCCTTTATATTGAGCAGCACTAGGTGGGTGGGTGGGAGGTAGTTAAGATGTGGGTGGGGGAGTGGGTAGGTAAGAAGTGAGTGGTAGGTAAAATGTGGGTGATAGGTAGGTAAGTTGTGGGTGGGTGGTAGTTAAGATGTGGGTGGAGAGTAGGTAGGTAAGATGTGGGTGGTAGGTAGGTAGGTAGGTAGATAGGTAGGTAGTGAAGATGTCACAACTATTTCTATGATGGGTTCCAATACTCGCTCATCATCCCCAATGGGGACATCGGATACCATTACCAACAGAGAGCGGGTGATCGATTGTACGGGCGCGCGCGCGCAAGAACAATAGTCTCTCTCCATGCATGATTTATGCCTCTCTCTACATGGAGAAGAAGGACCAGTTCAACTACATCACCAAGTCGAGGATGTTGTTCCTACAGTACGCCGTCGACAACTATGTGAAGGTTGAGCCGGCGAGGTTGGCCTATATTCGGTTAAACCAGAAGGAACTGAGGAAGGAACGCAGTGATATACTCCTGGGTGACAGCGCCGGCGACAAATCATCTTCTGGACAGCGAATAATCATACCTGCTTCTTTTGTGTGTGGACCACGTTACATGAAGCATCGTCAACAGGGCGCGCTAGCGTTCGTATCTCAGTACGGGTCTCCCGATTTCTTTATCACCTTCACGTTTGCAATTGACGGCATTCTTCAAGATGTGCGACAGGGAGTCCTTTACGAGGACGCTGTTGTATCAGGACATGCCTAGCCATTATATCTTCGATGCACCATCGGCCCAATGGAGGGAGCGTAAGCGAGCTACGGCCGCCCTCGGGAGGATAAAAGCGGTCACCACTAAGAATGTGTAACTGTTTTATATGCGTCTATTGCTGACACATAGACGCAGTCCTAGATCTTTTGTGGACCTTAGGTGCGTATCGGGACAGACGTATGCGACGTACCGAGAAGCTGTCGAAGCCATGGGCCTATTGAACGACAGAGACATGGAAAAGCACGATCCTCGAGATTATCAACCATACCAACGACAGGACCCAATTAAGGGGCACATACGAGATATAGATACATAAAGGGAGGTGGGGGCGGGGGGCTCGGCGAGCGAAGAGAGCGGCAAGCAGGGGCCAAGCGCAGCGAGGTGCGAGCGAAGAGAGTGGCGAGCGGGGAACGAGCGCAGCGAGGTGCGAGCGCAGCTAGCAGCGCCGCAGGAAAAAGCACCCACGGTATAGCCGTGGTGGGCGAAGCCCAGTGCCTGGTGGGTGGTAGGTAGCGAGGACGCCAATGTATACTGTGGGGGCCACAACACATCTTCACTACTCACCATACACAAACATCTTCACTATTATTTGGAAGAGATATTGCCCTTCATTTCATGATATAATGTGTCATTTTCACTACCAGGTGTGAAGGTAGGTAGGTAGGTAGGTAAGATGTGTGTGGTAGGTAGGTAGGTAGGTAAGATGTGTGTGTGTGTGTTTGTTCTTTAACCATCTATTTATTCTTACCTATTTATTTATATGTTTACAGTTGTAGCGGCTGCTACTTTGATCTCCTGGCGAGGTTTAGAGAGAGACTAATCGTGAGGTTTTTAATCTGTTTTATTAGTTCAGGTCGCACATGTAAATAAGGTTTTGTAGATAACCTGGAAATTGATCATGTGACAATGACCGCCAGTCAACCTGGAATACGATCACGTGACAATAATTGTAGTCAACCTGGAATATGATCAATGCTATACATAAACATAAACAATCAGGCACAGGGCTGATGTTTGTGGTGGGTAGATGATTCTAGCCGCCACAATACTCCCCCCTCAGCGAAAATGTCCTGATGTGTGTGAGAGGGGGCGACCTGCTCTGGAGAGACGTACAAGAGGGAGGTCGTCGTCTAGCAGATAGGCTGGCTTGAGCCTGTCTATGGAGACCCAGTCATTGGAGCCTTTTATTCGTAGCAAGAATGCCTTCTTTTTTCTTTCGATGACTTCGTATGGGCCAGAGTAAGGTGGTGTTAGGGGTGGTGTTCGGGCATCGGTGCGAAGAAACACATGCTTTGTTGAATGAAGGTCTCGGGGGATGTAGCGGTGGTCTGGTGGCTTGTATGTCTGCTTGCAAGGCGCCAACTTCCCGACGATGCTCCTAAGGCGGTTGATGTCATTGCTTGATGGTGCGTCAGGGAAGAATTCGCCGGGGACGATGAGTTCACCAAAGACCATTTCTGCTGGAAAGGCGTCGAGACCTTCTTTTGGCGTGGTTCGAAGGCCAAGGAGTACCCAGGGTAGTTGCGATGACCATGTGCAGCTGTTTCATCGTGACATCAAAGCGGCTTTCAAAGTTCTGTGGAGTCGTTCTACCATGCCGTTTGCTTCTGGGTTGTAGGCTGTAGTGTGATGGACTGTCGTGCCCATCAACTGTCCTAAGGAGGTCCATAACTGTGAAGTGAAGGTTGTGCCACGGTCGGAGGTGATGTGTTCGGGAATGCCGAATCTGGAGATCCAACCTGATAACAGAGAGGAGGCGCATGAATTTGACGTCGCGTTGGCCATGGGGATGGCTTCTGGCCATCTGGTGGAACGATCGATAATGGTGAACAGGTAACGATGTCCTTCGGAGGGAGGAAGGGGTCCTACAACGTCCACGTGAATATGAGCGAAACGCCTCTGTGGTTGGTGGAAGGTTCCTGGGCCGGTTTCTGTGTGACGATGAACCTTGGATTTTTGACAGGGCACGCAGGATCGCACCCAGTTTCCTGCGTCATGGGAGATCTTGTGCCAGACAAACTTCTGTGTAAGTAGTTGTGAGGTTGCTTGACGTGAGGGATTAGAGAGGCCGTGGACTAAGATGAAAACGTGACGACGTAGGGCTGAAGGAATCCAAGGGCGCGGTCGTCCGGTGCTCACGTCGCAGAGGATGGAGATGTTAGAATCTCCCAGAGGAACATCCTTCCATTGTAAATTTGTAATTTTTGTCCTTACTGCTGCCGTTTCTGGGTCCCGTTGTTGTTCCTTGGCGAGGTGATTGTAGTCAAGTCCTAGCTGAACTGCGTTGATCTCTATTCTGGAGAGTGCATCAGCTACAGGATTCTTCTTGCCTGGCAGGTGGGTGAGAGTACAGTTGAACTCTGTAATTGCTGAGAGGTGTCGGCGTTGTCGAGGGGACCAAGCATCTCTTTGTCTTGTAAGGGCGTGGACCAAAGGCATGTGATCTGTCTGCACAGTGAATGTTGCGCCTTCCAAGAAATGACTGAAGTGGCGGATGGCTTGGTGGACGGCAAGGAGCTCTCTGTCGAAGGTGGAGTAGTTTTTTTCAGCTTTATTGAGCTTGCAGCTGCAAAAACTCAGGGGGCGAGGCTGTCCATGTACCACTTGTTCCAAAACAGCTCCGATGGCAATGTTGCTGGCATCCGTGGTGACGACGAGAGGCTTCTTGGGGTCGTGAAAACTCAAGAGAGTCGACGAGGCAAGGGCATCTTTTGCTTTCTGGAAGGCTTCTTCTTGAGTAGGGCCCCATGTCAGATCCTTGGGTTTGCCTGCTAGTACCGAGTACAGTGGCGCCATGGTGGATGCAATCTTGGGCAGGAACCGATGATAGTAGTTAACCATTCCAACGAATTTTTGGAGGGCCTTGACTGTAGGGGGAGTAGGGAAACATTGGATGGAGGCCACTTTGTCGTGAAGAGGTGCAACTCCAGCAGGTGAGAGGTGGTGTCCCAGAAAATCCACTTCTCTAACGCCGAATACGCACTTGTCGTATCGCACCACTAGGCCATTTTGCTGCAGGCGTTCCAAAACTTGAGTTAGGTGTAGCACGTGTTCTTCCTTTGAAGCAGAGAAAATGAGGATATCGTCAACGTAACCTGCGCAGAAGGGAAGATCGCCGAGGATACCATCCATCATCCTCTGGAAGGTGGCACCCGCGTTTCGAAGTCCGAAACAACTGTAGTTGAAGGTGAAGGTGCCAAAAGGTGTGGTGATAGCTGTCTTGCGGATATCATCTGGGTGCATAGGGACCTGGTAGTAGCCTTTGAGGAGGTCCCGCTTGGAGAAGATTTTGGCGCCGTGGAGGAAGGAGGTAATATCCGCAATGTTGGGTAGTGGGTAGTGGTCGGCTTCTGTCTTTGTGTTGAGGCGTCTGTAGTCGCCACATGGTCGTAACGTGCCATCCTTCTTGGTTACGATGTGTAGAGGTGATGCCCATGGACTTGATGCCTTTTGGCAGATGCCTAAACGCTCAAGTTCAGCGAAGGTTTGTTTTGCTACCGCCAGTTTATCTGGAGCCAATCGCCGAAACTTGGAAAACACAGGTGGGCCAGATGTTTTGATACGATGGTAGATACCGTGTTTTGCTGGCAGCTGAGGTTGTTGGCGAAGTTCTGGCTTGAAGACGTCAGGGTAGGTTCTGCGGAGGTGAGAAAAACTATTCGCTGCGTTGTTCACTTCTAGAGCAAGGTTGATGGGTGCAGCTGTGATGAGAGTGGCGGTTAAGGAGGCTGCATCCATCAGGCGACATCCAGCAACGTCGACGAGGAGTTGATAGTGGGCTAAGAAGTCGGCGCCGAGTAGAGGGAGAGTGACGTCCACCACTATGAAGTCCCAGCTGTAAGTACGACCAGCGATGTTGATTTTCAGAAGTTGTCGGCCATATACTGGAATGGTAGTGCCATTAGCTGCAGTCAGACGGGTGTTGGTTTCTGGTTGATAGGGGCCCTTGCATCGCGCTACTGGCAGGAGAGAACGAGCAGCTCCGGTGTCTACGAGGAAACGAGTGCCTGACTTGGGGTCCTGTAGAAAGAAAGCCTTAACTCCACTGGGGGCCGCCGCAATGCGTGACAGCCGCTTTACTCGTTTTTTGACCATCGGCATCCTTCTTCGCACTTTTTGGCTCGAGGACCAAAAGTGGTATGGTAGAAACAAAGGTTGTCTGTGAAGTTCCTCTTGGCCCATACTCGGCGTGGCTGAGCAGCATAGTACCGTTGTTTAGGCCTTTGGTGTGTGGCCGCTGGTGTGCGGTATGCTGCTGAGACCTCCAGGGCCTCTTCTTGGGAGGAAGGGGAATCGGCAGGTACGGCAGCAATGTGGCGAGCTGATGCCGCATGGGCGTCTACCAATTTGTCTGCTTGAAGCTGAAGGTCATCCTCCGGGGTCACCAGTGTAGCGGCTGCTACTTTGATCTCCTGGCGAGGTTTAGAGAGAGACTAATCGTGAGGTTTTTAATGTGTCTTTATTAGTTCAGGTCGCACATGGTATATAAGGTTTTGTAGATAACCTGGAATACGATCACGTGACAATAATTGTAGTCAACCTGGAATACGATCACGTGACAATAATTGTAGTCAACCTAGAATATGATCAATGCTATACATAAACATAAACAATCAGGCACAGGGCTGATGTTTGTGGAGGGTAGATGATTCTAGCCGCCACAACTGATTAATTTCCCAGTTGTTTGTTTACATTGGTGATAAGTCAATGTAGAGGCTGTGTATAATATTGACATTATTAATAGAAATATATCATTACTTGAGATATAAGAATAACGTGTGTAATGGAAGATATGAATTTAATGGGAATAGAAGAACATAAGGTACAAGATAGACAGATGTGGAGAGCAGTCATCGCCCCCCATCCTAAATGGGAAAATACGGACGTTAAACGAAAATGATGATGACTTGAGATATAAGAATAATATTATGACATTATAATAATTTATTCTCAATCTATACTATAAATGGCAAACTGTCTCTTATAACTTAAAAATGGTTACATCCAAAACCCATACTGTATAAATTATATTCTGAATCACCATCCCCAGGCACAGGTTTTGATATGACGTAACATGACGTAACTCAACGTAAAAATTACGTCATCTACTATAAATCCGCTAACAAAACCCGGTTTCACACCAAAAACTATATACAGTAAAAGTCCCTTAATCCGGAAGGCAGGGGGGTTTGAGACCTCAGAATTAATCGAAAATTCCGTGTTATCGGAAAATAACCCCAATATATGTATAAAATACTCTTATTACTTTTAAATACAGGTTTCTCTGTCACACATAATTTATGATGGGGGAGGGGGTGGTGGGAGGATCACAGCTGTTGCCAAGTCTGCTTGATGAAATGTCCCTAACTTCATCTTTAAAATTTCCCTTTGTGCCTCAAAAATTTCCTGTTTATTCTTGAACAATTATGGTCTTCTTAGTTCTTCAGCTGGTAGAAATTTCCCTGGTTGAATATTCTTGAACCATCTTTATATAATTTCCCTGTGTGGATTTCAAAATTCCCCCAAACTGAAATTTCCCTGAACTTGTTGCCAGGTGCAGGGAAATTTCTCTGTCCGAGGGAATTTTGTAGTCGACACAACAAAATTATATAAAGATAGTTCAAGAATATATAGGGAAATATAAAAAATGAAGACTGTCAATGTTCAAGAAAAAAATAAACAGGGAATTATTGAGGCAATAAGGGAAATTCTGTTATTGAAGTTGTGGAAATCTTGTGCATCAGACAGACCTGGCAACACTGACTGTCACACGTAATTTATGAGTGTCGGGAGGGGGTGGTGGGTTGATGATAAACGCAGCAGACACTTGTAATTTAATGTCTTATGAAATCTCAACTTCTTAGTGATCGTCTTTGGTGTTTTACAAGGAGCCATCATGAATACACTCCCGGGAGATACAAGAGGAATGCACAAGAGGCAGGTACCGAATCGACTGAACCATAAACACACACACTGGTCGGGAAAATGGCCGGAGTTCGGCTCATAATTTTTCGGTAATTATTATTATTTTGCAATTCACTATTTATTGTGGTATGTACCGGTATATTCACTAATACAACCCTTTATAAACACAGAATTTAAATATAAAACTAACTATTTATTGTGGTATGTACCGGTATATTCACTAATTAATACAACCCTTTATAAACACAGAATTTAAATATAAAACTAACTATTTATTGTGGTATGTACCGGTATATTCACTAATACAACCATTTATAAACACAGAATTTAAATATAAAACTAACTATTTATTGTGGTATGTACCGGTATATTCACTAATACAACCATTTATAAACACAGAATTTAAATATAAAACTAACTATTTATTGTGGTATGTACCGGTATATTCACTAATACAACCATTTATAAACACAGAATTTAAATATAAAACTAACTATTTATTGTGGTATGTACCGGTATATTCACTAATACAACCATTTATAAACACAGAATTTAAATATAAAACTAACTATTTATTGTGGTATGTACCGGTATATTCACTAATACAACCATTTATAAACACAGAATTTAAATAAAAAACTAACTATTTATTGTGGTATGTACCGGTATATTCACTAATACAATTATTTATAAACACAGAATTTAAATATAAAACTAACTATTTATTGTGGTATGTACCGGTATATTCACTAATACAACCATTTATAAACACAGAATTTAAATATAAAACTAACTATTTATTGTGGTATGTACCGGTATATTCACTAATACAACCCTTTATAAACACAGAATTTAAATATAAAACTAACTATTTATTGTGGTATGTACCGGTATATTCACTAATACAACCATTTATAAACACAGAATTTAAATATAAAACTAACTATTTATTGTGGTATGTACCGGTATATTCACTAATACAACCATTTATAAACACAGAATTTAAATATAAAACTAACTATTTATTGTGGTATGTACCGGTATATTCACTAATACAACCATTTATAAACACAGAATTTAAATATAAAACTAACTATTTATTGTGGTATGTACCGGTATATTCACTAATACAACCATTTATAAACACAGAATTTAAATATAAAACTAACTATTTATTGTGGTATGTACCGGTATATTCACTAATACAACCATTTATAAACACAGAATTTAAATATAAAACTAACTATTTATTGTGGTATGTACCGGTATATTCACTAATACAACCATTTATAAACACAGAATTTAAATATAAAACTAACTATTTATTGTGGTATGTACCGGTATATTCACTAATACAACCATTTATAAACACAGAATTTAAATATAAAACTAACTATTTATTGTGGTATGTACCGGTATATTCACTAATACAACCATTTATAAACACAGAATTTAAATATAAAACTAACTATTTATTGTGGTATGTACCGGTATATTCACTAATACAACCATTTATAAACACAGAATTTAAATATAAAACTAACTATTTATTGTGGTATGTACCGGTATATTCACTAATACAACCATTTATAAACACAGAATTTAAATATAAAACTAAATATTTATTGTGGTATGTACCGGTATATTCACTAATACAACCATTTATAAACACAGAATATAAATATAAAACTAACTATTTATTGTGGTATGTACCGGTATATTCACTAATACAACCATTTATAAACACAGAATTTAAATATAAAACTAACTATTTATTGTGGTATGTACCGGTATATTCACTAATACAACCATTTATAAACACAGAATTTAAATATAAAACTAACTATTTATTGTGGTATGTACCGGTATATTCACTAATACAACCATTTATAAACACAGAATTTAAATATAAAACTAACTATTTATTGTGGTATGTACCGGTATATTCACTAATACAACCATTTATAAATACAGAATTTAAATATAAAACTAAATATTTAGTTAGTAAAAGGGCAATAATTTTTTCTGTTTTTTTTATATATACTGTACTGTAAACATTTTAGTTTACTGTATGTATGGTGAATGATTTCTTGTACACACCTCTTCATTTTACACTTTTACATTTACCTAATCTAACCTAATCTTACACACACACACACACACCCTTCCCAACCCACAGAGGTATTGCCCCCACACTTGGAGATGTAATAATAATAATAATAATAATTAACGGTTTATTTACATGGCAGTCAGAGACTGAAAATATACATAGGGGGAAAAATACATTAATATTAATTCTTAATTCTAAGAACTATAGACTACAACTTGGAGACATACAGTACTAGATAATTTAATTGTTTATCTTTCGCACTAAGGTGTGAATTGTGCTATGGTGATAGCGGTCAGTGCGAGGGGCTTTGAGTGGCACCAGTTTGTTTTGGTGTCTGGTAGCCCTGGCTAGTGGTGGAGCGTCAGGTGGTAGTAGATGACGGTGACGTGGGTTACTTAACAAGCCTTCTCCAAACTTGATAAGGGCTTGCTCATACATGGCTGTCAGGCTGAGCAGACTCAGGGTGGTGAGGGCATGATTGTAGCTGGTGTAGGCTGGTGTAGGCTGGTGTTTGTGTATTTGTGTGTATGTGTGTGTGTGTGTAGGCTATGTGTGTGTGCTTACCTATTTCTTGTTACATATTTAAATCTTTACAGGATTTCTAGTATGTATTTATGTATGTATATATGTATATATGTATATGTGTATGTTTGTATGTATGTTGCTCTCTATATGGTCGACAATCCACAGGTATGTGTGTATGTGTGTGTTTACAAAATCTAAAGTATTTTTTTTTTATTTTTTATTTTTTTTATTAACTTAGGCAGCAGCCAGAAGGCTGAAAATATACATTGAAGATGGATAAAAATAAAAGCTTAAAGATCTAAAATATGTACAGAACCTAAAATTCAAAATTCAAAATTTAAAATTTAAAATTTAAAATTTAAAATTCAAAATTCAAAATTTAAAATTTAAAATTTAAAATGACACAACTCCTGTTGTAAAGTTTAAAATTATGTTAGATGGTGAAGGTTTAAAATTATGAAGTGGAACAATGTATAATTAAGAATTAATATATTTAACAATGGATGGAATGGAGCTTTTCTTGTAGCGGTCGGTCCTGGTGGCTGGTATTGGGACGAGTGTGTTGTGGTGGCGAGCTGCTCGTTGTGGTGGAGGGGTGTCAGGAGGCAGGAAGTGACGGTATCTTGGGTTATTAAGTAGTTTGGTTCCAAACTGCTGTAATTGTAGCTGGTGGAGGTCCGACACAGATATCAGGTTCAATAGGTTTAGTGCATCAAGGAAGTTTGTAAAAATAGGGCCAAGGATTATTTTTAAAGATCTCTTCTGTAATTTCTCAAACTTATTTTTATGTGTAATAGTTAAGGAGGAGGACCAAACAGGGGAGGCATAGCATAGCTTAGGTAAAATAAATGTGTTGTAAAGTTGTACTAGGTCATTGGTTGGAACTCCTAATTTCTTGAGAGTTCTTAGCATGTGTAAACGGTAAGTTGATGAGGAGATGTATGAATTAACAAGTGGGTCCCAACTTAATTTGTCGTTAATTGTAATACCTAATAGTTTAGTTGAATTAACTATTTCTAAGGTGTGGTCTCCTAATTTGAGGGGTGGTGGAGGATTTGGTTTTTTAGCAAGATTAAAATGCATGATGACAGTCTTATTCTTATTAATGGTGACATTGTTAAGGTTAGTCCAATTCGTAATTTCATCAAGGGTTGACTGGATACTACTGTAGTCAGGGCTGGTGTTATTTATAGATGATGCGATGGTGGTATCGTCAACATATTTCCAGCACAGTTCTGTGTGCTGAAGAGCATTATTTATTAATATTAAAAAACATATTAAAAAACATAAGTATGTGTGTGTATGTATGTGTACCGGTATGAATTTGTGCATGCGTGTATGTGTATGTGTATGTATTTGTGCATGTGTGTGTGTGTGTGTGTGCTTACAAAATCAAAAGTTTACTCTTAAGTTGATAATTCACTTTTTTTTATTATTATTATTATTATTTTTATTATTATTATTATTATTATTATTATTGTTATTGTTATTATTATCATTATTATTTTTATTATTATTATTATTATTATTATTATTATTATTATTATTATTATTATTATTATTATTATTATTATTATTATTATTATTATTATTACTGTTATTATCATTGTTATTATTATTATTATTATTATTATTATTATTATTATTATTATTATTATTATTATTATTATTATTATTATCACACACACACACACACACACCCACACATAAATGCAGACACACACACATTCACAAGCCTGTGTGTGTGTGTGTACTTAGGTTTGTGTGTGTGTGTGTGTTTGTTTGTTTTTCATATATAATGTTATATACTAATAACATATTTAATAATTAATGTTTTTTCATTTATAATAATACAGTAATTAATAATGTTTTTTAATATTGTACATTTTCATAATAAATAATGGTACTTTAACTTGAAAATGGAGCCTAATGGTTCAGATTATTTTAAGAGTTTGTGTAATACATACATACATACACACATACAGGCATTCACTTTATGCGACCCCTTCACCAACCTATAATGTAATAAAAAAAGAGGACAGTGTACATATATACATACATATATACATATATACACACATACATACATACATATATACACACATACATACACACATACTAACTTCTAACATCCGAGATTTAATTTTAATATTCTGTGCATAGAGAAAAAAGTAATAGAGATTATCCCTGAATATTTGTGTGTATGTGTGTACAGTCACAGTCAAATATTCACCCACACTTTCCTTCCATCACAGTAATACTAATAATAATAATAATAGTAATAATAATAATAATCTTAATAATAATAATAATAATTTTTGTAATAAAGAACAACACGTGTATAATTTTGCACCACCACTTAATAATAATAATAATAATAATAATAAATATTATTTAATAAAAACCTGTGTGTTGAGATTGATCAATTGTTAATTTAGAAATGTATGTGAACAGTTCTTATATTGTTTTTGTTTTATTACAGCCTGTGTGTGTGTGTTTGTGTGTGTGTGTTTGTAAAGATGAAAACAAACACGGTTCTTACATTGTTTTTGTTTTATTACAGACAGTGTGTGTGTGTGTGTGTGTTTGTGGTGTATGTAAAGATGAAAACAAACACGGTTGTTACATTGTTTTTGTTTTATTACAGACAGCGAGTGTTTTTTTGTTTTGTTTTTATATTAAAAAAAAAAAATATTATATTAAATATTTTTTTTTATTATATTAAATAATTTTTTTTAGTATATTAAATATATATATATTTTTATTATATTATTTTTTTATATTATTATATTAAATATTTTTTTTTTATTATATTATTTTTTATTTATTATATTATTTTTTTTTTATATTAATTTTATTTTTTAGTATATTAAATATTGTTTTTATTATTATAATTTTTTTGTATTATATTATATTTTTTTTTATTATATTATTTTTTTTTTATTATATTATTTTTTTTTTATATTAAATATTTTTTTTTATTATATTTTTTTTTCATTATATTATTTTTTATTATTATATTTAATATTTTTTTTATTATTATTATAATTTTTTTTTTATTATATTAAATATTTTTTTATTATTATATTATTATTTTTTATTATATTAATTTTTTTTTTTATTTTTTTTTTTTATTATTATTATTTTTTTATTATATGTTTTTTTATTATATTAAATATTTTTTTTTATTATAATATTTTTTTTTTATTATATTAAATATTTTTTTTATTATAAAAAGTTTTTTTTTATTAGATTAAATAAAAAAAAAATCATATATTAATTTTTTTTTATTATATTAAATGTTTTTTTTTATTATTATATCAATTATTTTTATTTTATTATATTATTTTTTTTATTATATTATTTTTTTTTAATTATATTAAATATATATTTTTTTCTTATATTATTTTTTTTTCTTATATTATTATTTTTTTTATTATTTTATTAATTTTTCTTTTTTATTATATTATTTTTTTTTTTATTAAATTAAAAAAAAATATATATATTCTCTGTCTCTATCTTTCTATCTTTAATTCTCTATCTCTCTCTATCTTTCTTTCTCTATCTCTATATTTTTCTTTCTCTATCTCTATCTTATTTTTCTCTATCTCTATCTTTCTCTATCTCTCTCTATATCTCTTTCTCTATCTCTTTAATAATAATAATAATAATATTCTATTAGTATAACAATATATATATATATATATATATATATATATATATATATATATATATATATATATATATATATATATATATATATATATATATATATATATATATATATATATATATATATATATATATATATATATATATATATATATATATATAATAATTAATTATAATTATTATTTATACATTAGTTAACGATAATTATTAATTAATATAATTTTTCCTAATTATTATTTATTAAATACAATTATTAATTAAAATTATTTATAACAAAAATAATTACATATATATATATATATATATATATATATATATATATATATATATATATATATATATATATATATATATATATATATATATATATATATATATATATATATATATATATATATATATATATATATATATATATATATATATATATATATATATATATATAACAAATTTATTATGTATATTTATTATAATAATATTGTATTAAGTAATTTTAATTAATAATAATTAATTAATAATAATAATAATATATTATTATAATTATACATATATATACATACATATATTCACAAAAATGTATGAATGTGTATAAATAGATGTTTGTATGTATGTATGTGTGTTCTGTTGAAAAAGTGACATACATACAGACATACACACACATACATACATGTCCAAACCTCCTCAATGTATTACTGTATCATAAAGGTAAGTATTTAGGTATATTAATTCAGTACAATAAACCCTCTATTTTCTTGGGTATTTCAGCCTGCTTCATGTAACATTGCTACAGGAGCTTATGGTATTGTTTTTGGTGATAAATTTGATCCTATTTGGCTCACGTAACTAATTAATTAATTTTAAAATTGAATAAATTTTAATTAGAATTTATTTTAATTAAAATCTAATTTTTTAATTAAATTTTTGAATGTTTATGTGTGTCTGATGGGCGTTGTCAATGTTCCTGGCCACCTGTGAGCAGCCACCTTCACTTGTTGTCAATGTTCCTGGCCACCTGTGAGCAGCCACCTTCACTTGTTGTCAATGTTCCTGGCCACCTGTGAGCAGCCACCTTCACTTGTTGGTAATGTTCCTGGCCACCTGTGAGCAGCCACCTTCACTTGTTGGTAATGTTCCTGGCCACCTGTGAGCAGCCACCTTCACTTGTTGGTAATGTTCCTGGCCACCTGTGAGCAGCCACCTTCACTTGTTGGGTGGACAGGTGTTGCATGGTGGGAGCTGCTGCAGTGAAAACATTCCACATTGTTGATGTTCTGGCAGTGAAGGTCCTCTGGTGCTGACTGGAGTGTGACCTCGGCACCCCGACCTGCTCTTGGCTGGAGGACACCGTTCTCGTGTCTCTCACAGCCTCACGCGGGGGGAGCCTAAGTCCTGCCAGGTGTTGCACCTCTTGAACCTGTGCCTTGTGGAGGACCACCAGAGCAGCTACGTCCCGGCGGTGCTCTAGTGTGTCCAGGGCAGGTATGTCTTGTAAGGGAGGAGGGGAGGCGGTGCTCTAGTGTGTCCAGGGCAGGTATGTCTTGTAAGGGAGGAGGGCAGATGTTGTTCTCCATCAGTCGCTGCACTCTTCGCTCCACTTTGTCGAGTCTCTGCAGGTGTGTAGCAGCGCTGGACATCCACGTCAGGGCCCCATACTCAAGGTGGGGTCTTACCTGTGCCTTGTAGAGTGTCATAAGGCCACGTTTGTCCAGGAAACCTGCCACTCTACGTAAGGCAGAGACCCGAAGGGAGGCCTGATGGCCGATGTGGTGAATGTGTTTGTTGAATCGGAGCTCCGCATCGAAGGTCACTCCGAGGATCTTGACGTGATCTTGGAGTGGGAGGGTGACAGAGCCGAACTTCACTCTTCCCTCAACAGCTTGTGAGGCTGCTGGGGACCGAGAAACCACCATGGCTTGTGTCTTCCCAGGAGCAAAGTTTACCTGCCAGCGCTCTCCCCATCTCTTTATTGCTTGTAGCTGCTGATTAATGTCAGCAACTACTTGCTGACTGTCCTGGCGAGAATAAGAGCGGGAGAGTGTAAGTAAAGTAAAGTAAAGTAAATGTATTGCCATTATTTACAATTGTTAACATGTGAAGATAACAATAATACATAGTAAGGCACAGTCTGTTGAGTCGTAACTCCTGAGACAGACAGATTATAAAATCAAATATAACAGACTGCGGCAAGGTGAACAGACCAAACAATTATGGCAAGAAAAACAAATTGTGTTAATGTGAACAATCAAACAAGCAAATTATAACAAATAAATACAAATGAATACAGTTGAAAAAATGCCAAATACAATATAGTACAACACATACACAACACAACAGTCATATGCAGAAAATGCTGGTAAGGTCCTGAGAAGGTCGTCCATGTATAGGTAGTCACCCATCAGCATCAGAAGGTGACAATAGTATCTAAACCGCTATCCAAGGAGTCTCTCTCTCTCTCTCCATGCACACACAGTCTCTCACAAAAGCAATCTCTCTCATGCAGTCTCTCACACACATCGATATCACTCTCTCTCTCTCTCTCTCTCTCTCCTTAATAATAATAATAATACATAAATAAAATTATGTGTTTGAATTTCCTTAGTAAAAAAGAAATGTATAAATACATATTAATTATCCCATGAAATAAATGGGTTTGTTGGCAACATTGGAGCAACTTGATTCCTCCAAACTATTCCAGGCAACAGGGTAGATAGATACCATTATAATATTTATTAATTAATCCTGTTTCCTGACATATTTTGGAGGAATTAATGTACTCCAAAGTTACTACAAGGGACCTCAGATAATTCTAGGGTAAGTTTGGACCAAATTGATTCCTCCAAACCATATTATGACGTCATTACAAAGTGAGAGAGAGAGAGAGAGAGAGAGAGGGAAGTAGGGGAGGGGTGTGGGGTGGTATGTGTCGAGAGATAGAGATAGAGAGCAGTGTTGCCAGCTGGTCTGCTTGATAAAGTTTCTATAATATCCCCATTGGCACCTCTGATTCCACATATCTAGTGAAAATTCCCCATAGTTGGCATCACCTATAGAGAAAAAAAATGTTGGCTCAAAATTGATGTTTGAATGGCAGTCCATAAATGAGGTTACTGAGTTGACTACCCCTCCCCCCTACCCCCCATCCACTCTACCCATACCCCCTCCCTCACACCCATGCCTCTACCCCCCCTAACAACATACCCCCACCCCACTCCCCAAACACCCCCTTGATTATTATATAATGACGTCATGATTTGGTGGAGAATATAGTTCACGTTTTGGTTCATAATTTATTTATTACTAATTATTTTGAATTAGTTGTTATATCATTAAATTCCCCGTAATTTTCCCTACATTTTGATATCATTATTTCTTTAATTACGCAATTAATTAACGAAATTATCGAATATTTTCTATTTATAATTTCCCACTGTGACTAATTGGTACATTGGAGCACCTTGAGTCCTCCAAGGTATCTCAGGCAACACAACTTAATGCAGGAATAATACAGTTTGGAGGAATCAGTTTGCTCCACAATTACTCTATGGAAATCTGGGTTTCTTTATAGTATTTTTATTCCTCCAAAGTATGTCAGGAAAGAGAATTAATTAATAAATATAATGGTATCAATGCTGTTGTATGGAATAGTTTGGAGGAATCAAATTGGTCCAGTATAACCATAACCAACACCACAGCTTCGAATGTATTAGCTTCGAATGAATGAGCTTCGAATGAATCAGCTTGATGAACCATTTTAAAGGGGGTGTAGGGAGAGGGTGTATTAGGGGGTATGGGGGAGTGTAGGCAGGGGCTTGGATGGTTGGAGAGATGTAGGGGCAGTAACTTCGAATGAATCAGTTTCGAATGAGTGAATCAATTTCGATGCTACTACCCCTACACAACCTTCCCCTACACCCTCCCTACACCTCCCCCATACCACCCTAATACACCCCCCCCCCCTCTCTACACCACCCCACCTCCCTACTCCCCCTTTATAATGGTTCATCAAGTTGATTCATTCGAAGCTCATTCATTCGAAGCTAATACATTCGAAGCTAATTCATTCGAAGCTAATACATTCGAAGCTGTGGTGTTGGTTGTGGTAATACTGGACCAATTGGATTCCTCCAAACTATTCCATACAACAAAATAGATATCATTATATTTATTAATTAATTCTCTTTCCTGACATACTTTGGAGGAATCAAAGTACCATAAAGGAACCCAGATTTCCATAGAGTAATTGTGGAGCAAACTGATTCCTCCAAACTGTATTATTCCTGCATTAAGTTGTGTTGCCTGAGATACCTTGGAGGACTCAAGGTGCTCCAATGTACCAATTAGTCATGGTTGGAAATTATAAATAGAAAATATTCGCTAATTTCGTTAATTAATTATGTAATTAAAGAAATTATTATATCAGAATGTAGGGAAAAATTCGGGGAATTTAATGATATAATAATTAATTCAAAATAATTAATAATTAATGAATTATGAACCCAAACGTGAACTATATTCTCCACCAAATCATGAAGTCATTATATGATAAACAAGGGGAGGGGTAGGGGTGTGGGGTGGGTGGTGTGGTGTTAGGGGGGGTAGGGACATGGGTGTGAGGGAGGGGGTATGGGTAGGGGGGTTGGAGGGTAGGGAGGAGGGCAAGTCAACTCAGTAACCCCGTTTATGGACTGCCATTGGAAAGAAAAATTCTGAGCCAATATTCTCTCTCCTTCATCCCCAACCCTCACCTTTACCTCTCTCTCTCTCTCTCTCTCTACCCTTACCCCCCTCCCATCCTCCATTATTTCTCTCTATCTCCACCGTAGGGGGGTTATTGCCTGTAGTAATGTGGGCAATACTTATAGGGTTTGGACGCCCCTTCGACCCCAGCCACTAGCTTTCAGTTCTTCAACTGTGCCCCTTTTCTTTCTATTTCCTTCCTGCTTGCTGTCTCACCTCTCTATTATCACCTTTTACTGGCGCTATATGACCTCGATGTTGATGTGTCTAATATCAATCAACCAATCAATCTCTCTATCTCTTTCTCTCTCTCTCTCACTCCCTTTCTCTCTGGGGATAGGGGAGGATTGTGGGGTGTGAGGGAGGAAATAGGGATAGAGAGAGATAGAGAGATAGAGAGAGGTAAAGGAGAGGGGAATGAAGGGTAAATAGAGAGAGAGTGAAAGAGATTGAATGAATTGGCTCAGAATTTTTCTTTCCAATGGCAGTCCATAAACGGGGTTACTGAGTTGACTTGCCCTCCCCCCTACCCTCCAACCCCCCTACCCATACCCCCTCCCTGACACCCATGTCCCTACCCCCCCTAACACCACCCCACCCACCCCACACCCCTACCCCTCCCCTTGTTTATCATATAATGACTTCATGATTTGGTGGAGAATATAGTTCACGTTTGGGTTCATAACTCATTTATTATTAATTATTTTGAATTAGTAATTATATCATTGAAATCCTCATATTTTTCCCTTCATTTGGATATAATAATTTCTTTTATTACGTAATTAATTAACGAAATTAACGAATATTCCACATTTTAAATTGCCAACCGTGACTAATTGTTACATTGGAGCACCTTGAGTCCTCCAAGGAATCTCAGACAACACAACTTAGTGCAGGAATAATACAGTTTGGAGGAATCAGTTTGCTACAAAATTACCCTAGAGAGATCTGAGGTCCCTTGTAGTACTTTGTAGTACAATGATTCCTCCATAGTATGTCAGGAAACAGGATTAATTAATAAATATAATGGTATCTACCCTGTTGCCTGGCATAGTTTGGAGGAATCAAGTTGCTCCAATATTGCCACCAATTTACAAAGGTTTCTTAATTAGAGAAAACGGTATCATTTTAAAACACTCATCTATTTTTTCGCTTTTTTACTTTGATATTTTTATGATAATCTTTTTAACACCTGAATTATTTCTTATTGTATATTTCTTTACACCTTAATTAATTATTGACTAATATTAAACCCATTTATTTCATGGGATAAGTAATAAATATTTTTATAATTATATTTTTACTAAGGAAATTGAAACACATTATTATTTATTTATTTATTTATTATTATTATTATTATAGGACAGCAAGCACGAAGGAAGAGAGAGAGAGAGAGAGAGAGAGAGAGAGAGAGAGAGAGAGAGAGAGATGAAATATAAGGAAAGGAGGGATAGCAAACACAAATCCATTTTTATATCTTTATTTATTTATCTATTTCACACATACACAGTCTCTCTCTCACATACACACAAATTAATCTCTCACACACAAAATTAATCTCTCTCTTTCTCTTTCACACACACATACACAAAGAGTCTCTCTATCTCTCTCTTACACACACACAGTCACTCACACATACATACACAAATGAAATCTCTCTTACACACACATCCAATCGGTACAGTACAGCCACAATCAAATATCCACCGACACTTTCCTTCCATCGTAGTAAATATCTTGGTAATAAAGAACAACACGTGTATGATTTTGCAGCACCTCATAATAATAATAATTGAGGGGGTTGAGTTGACGTAAGGTGTTGTTGTATGATTATAGTTTGATATGATACTGATTTATTGGCACGATGGAAGGAAAGTGTTGGTGGTTATTTGATTGTGGCTGTATCAGTTCTTGTGACCAATAGTAACTTCAACTAACCTTGTGAAGCTGATGGTTAGTGTTACATATTTGTAGACTGTGGTGATGTACAGTTGCCAAAAAAGGTATTGCGACAACTAGTGATACAACATTAAATAATATTAATGTCCATAGTTGTTTGTAGGGATTATAAGTATAAATTACAGAAGGATATGTATATTTCCTTCTGTTATACATGTTTATAGTCCCTACAAATAGTTGTGGATATTACTAGGGTTAAAGTTCTATCAAGATTTGTCGCAATACCTTTTTTGGCAACTGTACAATACACTCGTAATACGTAATCCCTGACCAGAGACGAACGGCAGGCACCACACACTCACACATACCCTGCATTCGTACTCAGCCTCTATATGTGTGTACTGGGTGGGGAAATGAACAATACCAGGCAATTCGAAGCTTTCTGCTCCTCACACTCTGGTCAGAAATTATGTATCACGAGTGTACAGTCCTTACACCAACACCACGTCCCATGCAGTGTACAACAGGTAAACATCACATTATTCACTGACACACAACAGCAGCAGCAGCAGTAGTAGTGACTTCTTCTCGTAGTCTACAGCTGAGAAATCATCACCACTTGTCACCACACCTTCACCAAACACCTGTAATGATATTATTAATTAACATTAGTTTGGTGTATAAGCAAGTGTTCTGTACAGTTCAGCATCTTGATTCCTCCAAAGTCCAATTTTGACGCGAAATTGTGTGTGTGTGTGTGTGTATGAGAGAGAGAGAGAGAGAGAGAGAGAGAGAGAGAGAGAGAGAGAGAGAGAGAGAGAGAGAGAGAGAGAGAGAGTGTAATAATAATAATAATGTGTGAGTGTGTAAAGCCCGTGTCACGCGAGAGGTATTTTCTGGCATCTTTTGGTATTTTGCTACCAACTGATGCCCGTACTGGTAGGAAAAAGTGCGTGTGTAGTCACACGGTGGATTGGTCTACCAGCACCTTCCACTGGCGTCTTCCCGAAACCAAAACAGGCTATGGACCAACAGAGACGACGTCGTATTGCTGCGCTTGACCTTAATTTGTGTGTTCTGGCACATTATATGCCAAGAAAGCGTCTCTGTCATCAATTATTTATATATATCTTACCTCTTTATTATATTCTTTCATTATTATTCATTATTATTAGTAGTAGTATTAGTATTAGTTAGAGAGTGAGTGAGTGAGTGAGAGAATATTATTCTCTCTCCTCTCTCACACACACACTCTCTCGTTCCCAATTTTCAGACAGAGAGAGTGTGTGAGTGTGAGAGAGAGAGCAAGCAAAATACTGAGAGAGAGAAAGCAAAATACTGAGAGAGAGAAAGCAAAATACTGAGAGAGAGAGAGAGAGAGAGAGAGAGAGAGAGAGAGAGAGAGAGAGAGAGAGAGAGAGAGAGAGAGAGAGAATGAGTGAGCAAAATACAGAGTGAGAGAATGAATGTGTGTGTGTGAGAGAGAGCAAGATACAGAATGAGAGATTGAATGTATGTGTGTGTGAGAGAGAAAAAAAATACCAACCAACAACAAAGAAATAACAACAGAGAGAGAGAAGTGTGTGTGTGCAGATATGGCCATCTCCCTGGGATATTCTTTCTTGAGGGACTCGGCCAAATTCTTATACATTGATATCTTCAGTGTTTTTTTGCTATAGCCTGGGTTTATAGTGTCCCACAAACATCTGTTTTCGTGATACATCTCACAATGAGATGCTACAACATCCCTGGACCAACCAAAATTTGCCATTTATCTCGATAGTGAGGAATCACTCTATACTGTGTGGACTGCGGCGTCGTCTGCAGCTCCTGTATGTAAACTGGTGGCAAGAAGACGAACATGCGCGTCTTCCCGTTTACTACCAGTACGAGCATCTTCCTACCAGTACGGGCATCTTTTCCTACCAAAATACCAAAAGATGCCAGAAAAAGTGTCCGTGTGACATGGGCTTAAGAGCGTGAGTGTGCGTGCGAGGGTGTGTGTGTGTGTGCCTTTGCGTGCGTGTGTGAGTGTGCGTGTCTGCGTGCGTGTGTACCTGTCCGTCCCTCTCTCCTCGCATCCTATACCTGTCCCAATCACCTGACCCTATACTCGACCCCCTCCTGGCCCCACCTGTCACCTGCACCACCACCACCATCAATACCTTCTTGTTCCCCGCCTCTTCTTTCCTTCCCCCAAGAACCAGGTGGTCTCTGGGTTGAGGATGGGCAAAGGAAGGAAAGGAGTGGCGAAGGTTTAGCATGTGAGTTTTAGAATTGGAATGGCAAGGGGTTTGTTTGGTGAGGAGTAGAGGATTGGTTAGGAAGAATATACAAGAGTAAAAACAGTGTAAAACTCCTTCAAGCAACAACAACATACGTATAAAGAAACATAAGACCATTTTCAAAATAAGCAGCAGACATTTAATAAAAAATAGCAAGCCGCAACCCCATCAATCCTTGACGTATTTCCTCACAGGCCTATGAATTACACCCAGACCTCACAGGCCTATGAATTACACCCAGACCTCACAGGCCTACGAATTACACCCAGACCTCACAGGCCTACGAATTCCACCCAGACCTCACAGGCCTACGAATTCCACCCAGACCTCACAGGCCTATGAATTACACCCAGACCTCAGCATTTTGTAAGTCAGCTGTGTTGTCCTAGTGAAGAGACTGGTGGTGTTTACTGGGGTGATGAGGGAAGGAAACAGATTATAATATAATTTATACCTCAGTGCTGATGGTATGTTGTTGTGGCAATATCAACAACCCATACACACACGGTTGCCTCACAAGTGCGTCATTATCTTTATGTCAAGGTGATCTAGAGTTTCTTAAGAGTTAAAACGAGAAAGGAGCTCCAAGTGAGATGTATGGCCATGTTTCACTTGTGTTACATTGGAGCTTCTCGATTCCTCTAAAGTAGGCGAGGAAACAGGACCAGAAGAGCAAGAAGAATGGTGTTTTGTTGCTTGGAATAGATTGGAGGATTTAGTTGCTCCAGATTTACCAGCATAAAAAATACTTCCCCCTTAAGGGGAGGGTATAGTTCTGATATTTTTGGAGATTATGATTCCTCCAAATTATTCCAGGCAACAGGATACCATTATATTTCTTTATATGGGTGTGTTTTCTGGCATACTTTGGAGGAATCAAGGCACTGTAATGTACCAAAAGTATACTCTCCCCATAATTAAGACTATATAGTGATTTGTGTACAGCTTAAGAAACTGTCATGGGTTTTTAGTGTGACATTTTTTCGTGGGATTATCCGTCTGACAGCAATTAGTCCATGAAACTCACCGGAAGAATTGATGTGGACAAAAATGCATTAATCTCCCTCACGACAACGGACACCTATAATCCAGGCATTGAAGGGATTATCAACAGTGGTGTACATTTGGTACATTGAAGTGCCTTGATTCCTCCAAAGTATGCCAGGAAACAGGATCAGATGAACAAAAATAATGGTGTTCTGTTGCTGGGAAGAGTTTGGAGGAATCATTATCTCCAAAAATGTACAAACTATACCCTCCCCTTAACGATAATAAATACATGACTGTGTGTGTAGTTAAATAGGAAGACACAAAAGAAAAACATACTATTTTTTTAGTTATTTTTTATACTGTTAAAATAAAACCTGAAAGAAATAACATTTTTTTTTTTTTTATAATGATAAAATAAAACCTGGAAGAAATAATATAAAGTAGAGATTAGCATGAAAGAATGCAAGTAAAAAGATGCTCCCAGGAGGGATTGTATCGACAAGGGAGTGGAGGACGAGGGGTCAGGTCAGGTCAACACGTGGGTCGGGTTGAGGGTCACACCAGGGAGGTAGAATAGGTCAGACTCCAGGGTCAGAGGAGGAGAGGTGAGGTGAGGTGAGGTGAGGTGAGGGAGTAGGAATAATAATAAATAATAATTGCATAAATAAAATAATATTCAAAAAAATAAATTTAAAATAAAAATAAATAATAAATGCATAAATAAAATAATATGCAAAAAAAATAAAAATAATAATAATAATAAATAACTAAAAAAAAAACATAAAAATAAATAAAGAAATAAAATAATTAAATTTAAAATAATAATAAATAAATAAAATAACATCAAAATGAATAAATAAATAAAATAAAATAAAATAAAATAAAGGCCTTAATGACCAACACCAAGGTCGATAGGCCAGGGAAAAAAAAGAGATCACTCTTATGATTTCTGGGAAGAGATGCTAAAATGGGAAAAGGTGTAATGGACTGGTTGACGGTCGTGTACAAAGTATATAATACAATAAAATGGACACTCATGATCATGGAGATACCAATATTTTTCCCATATGAGTTGAAATTCGCGAAAAATAAGGGTAAATAAGTGGTGGAGAAACATCGTACCTCATACTGTTTCGTGACGTCACCCGCCCTATGTGTACCGACAGCTACTATGGAGTTACTACACACAACACTAATAAATCTCTTTTCTGGAGCGTTTCCACTAATGTTTTGCACTTTGGGACAAAACACCATTACAAGCTATTGACTGGTATGGTGAATATGAAGTATATCCTCCGTAAAAGCACTAGAATACCGCACATCTCCCCTAAACATCAAAATCTTTTGCTTTCAAAGGTAAATAAAGCGTTGGCGCGGCCTAGGCGTCTGGTTGGTGACGTCACGAATATGAGCCATCAACTTCCATTATGTGCAACTTTGATGGCTTTTATATGCCAAACAATATATTCCTTTGTCAAATAAATTACATAACAGGACAATTGAGCTTATTTATTAACAATATAAATTGTTTAATAAAACATTTTTTTGACAGTCAACCAGTCCAACTATTGTCTTGTGTGAAAACTGTGAGATAATGTGTGTATATTTCTTTCCCGTATTTAGTCCGTTAATCACTATGGTAGGATGTTATAGTAATATACATTACTGAGTTCCTGATTTATAATTAATTAGCTCTAGGTGACTAGGTAGTTTAGTTTTTAATACATATAAAAAGTAAATCTTAAATGGTATTTATGCTAATAAATCAATATAACAATAGATAGCTATACATGTCCTTATCAATAATATATAATATTTGATTCTCCATTTATTGGAAAAAATGAATGAATGTTGATTAGCCATGGTCAGTAACAGTTGACTGGCATGCAAAACTGCAATATAGGCATCAGGTAAATCTAGGCGAGTCTGTCCTAATTAGCTTGGAGACACAGAGAACGGGTTGCCTGTCTACCTAGCCAGGCACTAACTATAAGGCCACCGAACGTCGTAAAACACCCTCACTGGTACCATAACAGCTGCAGTATTTGGGAATCACCCTCACTTCCCTCTCTCTGTGGCTGGGTACCGGTTCGGAAGTCGTGACGTGTGTGTGTGTGTGAACATCAGTTGACTTGGGTCACGATAACGGGCTTGATTAAGCCTATGTCCAGTGTCGGATCATATATATAAAAAAAAAAAAAAAAAAGTTGATCAGTAACAATTATAAACTTTATTAAACTTCTATAAACATTTGTTATATTAACAGTGTAATTTAGGTATGCATACTACACCTCCATCTCTCTCCCTTTCTCTCTCTTTCTCCCTCCCTCCCTCTCTCCCTCTCTCCCTCCATCTCTCCCTCCCATCCTCCCTCCATCTCCCTGCCTTCCCCACCCATCCCTGCCCATCCCTCCCTTCCATCCTCTCCCCTCCCTCCGCATCCCGCCCCCCTCAACCCTCAATGCTGGTCTCCCCATCATCCCTCCCCCACTGTCCACTCTATTATGATATGATAATTAATAGCAGATGTCATAATTATGTTGGTGTTTATAGAATCTGTGTTCATATTTTAATCATTGTTATTGTATGTTGTTTTGAAGTTATATAAATGTGAGTAGGTTAAAGAGGTTAGAAGAACGTATGACCGTCACCCTATTAACGTAAGAGCAAGAAGGGCAGCGTCAATATGATTTAAGCTTAACTATGCTGTCTTTCTAGTTCCAAACTATTCATACGCGAACTTGTATATACATTGTTTTATATTAAATTCAAAATTCTCGGCGTATTTATCTTTACTTGATAGTTTAGCAAATTTAGCTTTCCAGTTTTTTGTGTTAATTAAACTTTGAGATTAAAGGCTGTAAAATAATAAAATTGCGAGGCCCTGAGATGTAGTGAAACATATATGTATTTTGAAGGGAACTTAAGTAGCGAATTTAAGTTCAGTTTTAAGTAGTTAAACACCAATTTTTAGTATTCCTAAACTGTGAGATATAGGCTGAGAATGAGGTATATTATTAAACGTACATGGATTATGTGTGTGTGTGTGTGTGTGAGGGAAGGAGGTAGGTATGTAGGGTTAGAGAAAGAGGTAGATTTGGTAGATGGAGGAAGGGAAAAATAGGTAGGAAGGTGGATAGGTAGGGAGGTAGGGAGATGGATAGGTAGATAGGTAGTAAGGTGGATATGTAGGTAGGTAGGGAGGTGGATAGGTAGGGAGGTAGGGAGGTGGATAGGTAGATAGGTAGTAAGGTGGATATGTAAGTAGGTAGGGAGGTGGATAGGTAGATAGGTAGTAAGGTGGATATGTAAGTAGGTAGGGAGGTGGATAGGTAGGTAGTAAGGTGGATATGTAGGTAGGTAGGGAGGTGGATAGGTAGGTAGTAAGGTGGAGAGGTAGGTAGGTAGGGAGGTGGATAGGTAGGCAGTAAGGTGGAGAGGTAGGTAGGTAGGGAGGTGGATAGGTAGGCAGTAAGGTGGAGAGGTAGGTAGGTAGTGAGGGATAGAGGTAAATAGGTTTAAATGACAAAATTGGGGCGCCTTAATTCCTCCAAACTATGCCAGTGAACAGGAACAAATATAACAAAAATAATGGTAGCCTGTTGCCTGGCATACTTTGGAGGAATCAAGGCACTTCAGTGTAGTAAAAGTGTAGTTCTGAATGTGTGTGTGTGTGAAACAGTGAGAGAGAGAGAGAAAGAGAGTATGTGTGTGTGTGTGGAACTGAGAGAGAGAGAATGTGTGTGTGTGTGTTTCATTCGTCATATAATTATTTTACTCTTTCCAAACAGTTACAATTCAATAGCCGTAATAACTAATGGGTCAAAACATAATATATAGAATAATATTGTATTGTTTTCTTTGCCCTTATAAAAGATTCTATGCTTATATGCCTGATAGATATATTATTGCATCGTTATATAACAATTTTTTGTATTACCTAAGCTGTGAGATTAAGTGTATCAGTATATAAGGTGTCTCTCAGCAACCATTCTTTTACATTCTGTTCTTTCCCCTGAAGATGTGAATTACACGAAAGCGCTTGGGACTCCGTGTTTATTTTTCCTTCCTTGTGGATTTACGCATATTCCTGGATCACGTGCCACCAAGTGATTTATTTGCATATATATATATATATATATATATATATATATATATATATATATATATATATATATATATATATATCTATATATATATATATATATATATATATATATATATATATGCGTAAATCCACAAGGAAGGAAAAATAAACACGGAGTCCCAAGCGCTTTCGTGTAATTCACATCTTCAGGGGAAAGAACAGAATGTAAAAGAATGGTTGCTGAGAGACACCTTATATAGATACACTTACAACAAACTGGCAACCTGAAGGTGTTGCCACTGCGAGTTCAAAGCATGAGGTGCTAAAAAGGATTTACCTGACCTGACCTGACATGACCTCTAAACCTAAGATTATCCCAGTCATTAAGGAATGATTGCCGAGAGACACCTTAAATACACTTAATAACTAAATGGCAACCTGAAGGTGTTGCCACTGTGAGTTCAAAACAATATATAAATATATATACACACCGGACCGGACCGGACAAGAATCTAATGCTTTATTTATTCATATGAGAGATAATAATCATTGTATTGACTGGGATAATGCCTCGTCAATCATTTCTTGTAATTCATCCGTAAATAGAAACATCATAGAGTCAAGTTTGATTAAATACACAGAAAATATTAATATGAATTTAAACAATGGTATGTACAAGTTGGATAGTTTCATCATAGACAAGATTGTTAATAAGATAAGTCCTACTGCTATTCCTTAATGACTGAGAATAATCTTAGGTTTAGAGGTCATGTCAGGTAAATCCTTTTTAGCACCATATGGGTGTATATATTGCTTTGAACTCGCAGTGGCAACACCTTCAGGTTGCCATTTAGTTATTAAGTGTATTTAAGGTGTCTCTCGGCAATCATTCCTTAATGACTGTGATAATCTTAGGTTTAGAGGTCATGTCAGGTCAGGTCAAGTAAATCCTTTTTAGCACCTCATGCTTTGAACTCGCAGTGGCAACACCTTCAGGTTGCCAGTTTGTTGTAAGTGTATCTATATAAGGTGTCTCTCAGCAACCATTCTTTTACATTCTGTTCTTTCCCCTGAAGATGTGAATTACACGAAAGCGCTTGGGACTCCGTGTTTATTTTTCCTTCCTTGTGGATTTACGCATATTCCTGAATCACGTGCCACCAAGTGATTTATTTGCATATATATATATATATCACTTGTTTGCAGAGAAGGTTATTCAATGGGTGAAATAGGCGGAGACCTAGAGAGAGCATCCGCGATGATATTATCTACTCCTCGTATGTAGTGAACTTTCAGGTTGTAAGACTGTAGAAGGAGTGCCCATCGAAGAATGCGTTGATCTTGTAGTTTTGCCTTATCGATGAATACCAATGGATTGTGATCAGAATACACTTGCACTACGTCAGGGTGGTGTAAAAGGTAACATTCGAACTTCTGCAGAGATGACACCAGTGCCAACCCTTCCTTCTCGATGGTAGAATAGGCCAATTGATGAGGTTTCATTTTCACCGAGTAGTAAGCCACGGGATGAAGTACACCAGTCGTCGAGTCACGTTGTAGTAGAGCTGCACCAACTCCCATTCCGCTAGCGTCTACTTGCAAAAAGAAAGGTTGTGTAAAGTTCGGGGCTCTCATTACTGGGGAAGATGATAAAAAGCCTTTAAAGTTATCAAAGGCTTGCTGGCAGTCTGAACTCCACCTGAAGACTCTTTTAGTACTTGTAAGAGCAGTCAAGGGGGCAGCCACAGCAGCGAAGTTGGCACAGAATCGACGATAGTAGCCACACATTCCCAGGAACTGCATTAACTTCCTTCTAGTCTGTGGAGGAGGAAAATTCAGAATGGCATCTACATTGGCATTTTTGGGCCTTACCAGCCCACTTCCCACTGTATATCCTAGATAAGATACGGTTCCTTTAGCAAATTGAGATTTTGACAGGTTAAGAGGGAGGTCAGCTTCTTTCAACCGTTCAAACAGACATCGGAGTCTCACCAGATGTTCGTTCCAATCATCTGACATCACAACCAGGTCGTCTATATAAGCTACTGTACCTAGTAAACCTTGAATTACATAATTAAAACTCTTTGGAATGTACAAGCTGCATTACAGAGACCAAAACTGAGGACTGTATAGGAGAATAAACCTTGTGGGGTAACAAATGATGAAATCTCCTTGGCCCTATCTGTGGGTGAGTCCCACAGAAGAACTGTCTTTTCCCTGCCGCCAGGCCCACAGGTAACCTCGTATAGGGTTCGTTTCCGATGGAGTGAAACTATATTGAACACAATGAGTATAAATAAAAACATGAGTCTGCTCGAATGATAGTTATTAAAAGAATGAGAGTGAAGTGGTTGATGATTCGAAGTCATAAGGTCGTAACACCTCCAATATATGCCAGGAAACAGGACCAGATGAATATAGATGATAATGGTGGCCTGTTGCTTCGAATAGTGTGGTGGAATCAGTTGCTCCAAATTTACCAACAACAACAACAACAACACTGTACACTTTACCCCTTTAAGGACCCTGTGATCGTGTATGAAAATTGGAGGCTTCTGATTCCTCCTGACTATGCCACGAAACAAGCTCCTTCCCTATAGGTGTGTGTGTTTCGTAGTAATATTTGAAGGACTCATTTACCTCCAATTCCCGACGTCACGAACTTAAGAAAAACTGCCACTTTTCACGAGATAAAATAATTGTTAACAACAAAGTTGGGGAAGTCTCTCGATCGGTGACCTTTTTCCCGCATGATTTCGGCCTCATAAAAATGTATAATTAGAGATGAAAAACTTTTCTGATTGCTCCCATTATTTTGAACATAGGGCATTGTTCTTTCAGAAACATAGTTTTTTTTTTTTTTTTTAAGCCAAAGGTGCAGGTATGAACTAATATAAATGTTATTAGTTCTGCCAACCCCTGTACTATTTTATGCTTGTAATTGCTGTTTTACTGTATGTTGCACACCAATTCTTATCTATGATGTTAATATAGTTACAGAATAATAACATCTTAAAATGCAGACGTACAATGAATCAGTAATTATCGCGGGGAAGATTTTACAAAATACATCTATCTCGGCCAACACTCAGTTCCCCAACTTCTATATTAAAACCGCTGGCGATCACACGCAACCCTTCAGTTAGTGACCCCGGGAATTAAGTAATGTCAAAAAATACAAATTTAAATAGCCTATCTGACTTTTCTTGAATGAGTAAATGCATTCACATTGTGTGGGTGCTGCCTGAGTCCACATCTCTGTGCAGACCTGCATAAGCTCAGGACTGAGGTTTTGAATGTATCCATTCACATGGCACAGGCACCACCATGATATGGGCAAATACCTGCACATACAGTATCTCTGTTAGCTCCCCCTTTAACTTCACAAGCTTTAATCCTAGGTGTAATGTCTGGTAGAGGAGGGGTTGATGAAACCGCATGTGATATAAGAAAAAGTTGGTACAGTATGATTATTAGCGGTACTTTCTTGTTTCACCTAAGCAATGATGGATACTTTGCTACCAATATGGGAATTAAGCACAACTGGATTGATTTGACTGTGTATTAAAAGTTTTTAAGTAAAAATATTGAAATTTAGGCCAAAACATATATACTAGATGATAAACCACACAAGAATTTAACCCAAGTAAGATCACTGTGCAAACTTATCCTACAAAACTATAGCACAGAAGAGTATTTGCTATAACTATTATGTACTAACAGCTCTAAGTTAGAGAACATTTCATCAGTACTGTACTGAGCTTATATTTTCTTTCCTTCTCTGTTTTTGTAGAAGATGTTGCTTCTATCCTTAACTCCTGAATGCTTTCATGTTCTTCTTTCAAGGGAGGGAGTCTTGTGATTGCAGAGCTATTCGTGTTTAATCCTTCACAGAATGTCTTCTCACTGTCTAGGTCCAGGACTCTGCTGAATTCTGCGATTATCTGTTAAACACAGAGCAAGTAAATACTTGCAACATTCCTACCATCTCCTTCAGTACACCACCTTTCCTATTCATACACTGCTCCACCAAGGCCTTCTAGGCTATAAGGTTTTCGAGCTAATAATTAAATGCTGATATAAACATTGCATTATAAAATTCTTTACAAAAAATGAGATTCCTTAAATGACATTATACACCCTTTCATTAACTCAACTGTCTAATAACTTTATGCATATATTATAGTGATTTTGGAATTTCTGAGACAAGTAGCTGGTAACTAGAGCAAAGAGTCAATATATCATGTCAAAATCAAGGGAAGGATTTAGGTTTGGTGAAGTGGATTAGATAAATAGGAGCACTCTTACATGAAATGAGAGGAAGAGCATGCATGCACCATGACATATGCACTGTGTGCCTCATTATGATAAATTAAAGGAACATAAAGGAGCTAATGAAAATAGAGGATCAGATACCATATATACTGGTCTTAGAACATACCTCATTTTCAGTGAAGAGGATAGGGTACTCTGCTTACACATCTTGCAACCGAGCACATCTCTTAATTACCAAGGAGCGTCTGTCATTTAACGTTGGCAGCATAGAATCGGCAATAATGGAGGCATTACGATTCCATCGTAGTCTTTTCTGCTGTTCCTTAACTTGCACGGAGTCTGAAAGAGTACAATGAGAATACACCATAATATTATAGTTTAATATCATTCGAACTCAGCCTCTATAGGTGTACTGGGTGGGGAAATGAACAATACCACACACACCCTACTTTCGAACTCAGCCTCTATAGGTGTACTGGGTGGGGAAATGAGCAATACCAGCAGAGGCGATTCGAAGCTTTCTGCTCCGTACACACTGGTCAGAAATTATGTATCACGAGTGTACAGTAGATGGTTTGTCCCTTATAGGTGTGTGTGTGTGTGGAATGGCCTTGGTGATGCTGTCTTTGATGGTGTGTGTAACATCTATCCCTCTTCTCCTGCCCTATTTTATTAAAGAATATAATTATGGCTTCGATACTTACAACTTATACTTTTATATTTACATATAACCAAATTAAGACTTTTTATTCCGATGTTAATACTCAAAGTTCTAATCCAAAGAGATTTAATCCACATTTAATACCACATTTGGAGCAGGTGTAACTTTATACCTTTAGTTGCGACAGTTACGTTAGCAATGAGGTATGTACACTCGCCAGCACTGCCCCATGGTACAGGGGCTTGCACGCTTTAGGAGATGTGGCACCACTGTGATGATTTGCCTCGAAACTCCACGTGTGTGAAATAAGTAACCTAGATACAGTGGCGCATGAAGTGAACTTTGTTGTTGAATGTTTCGAACTTACAAAGTATCATAACAGGCTGAACTTTGTTTAACCTGATCCATGCAATTAGTGTTTAATATCTGCCACCTTTATATGTAAAAGAGAGAAGTATGTAATCTTACCTCATCACGCCCTAACCATCAGAGCAAGACCCGTGAACCTATATACATTTTTTGATCAGGTTGACACAAGGATGGTTTTAGGGGAAAAATAAAACACTTTTTTATTTGCTCTTTCTAGCTGCTGGCAAGCTTGCCAGTGAGGAGTGGGGATTTACCAGAAAAAAATAGGGATATATATCCCCACCGGGAACAAATTTTGACCACTCCCACAGGAGGAAAATTTGTGATTGCATTTGCAGTTTATGCATATGATGAATTTTAATCTAACATACTTTTTGTTCTCCAAATATTGGGTATCTTATTTATTACCCGGTCAATGCCGGGTACTACACAAAGTAGTTATTTATAAAATGCATAATAAATGGCCACTGTTTTGTGATGACGTGTCGTTCGTATCTCATCATCTAGTCTGCAGCGCCTTATATGAGGCCAGAGAAAAAGAGGGAGCTGTGAGCCTGGCACATACAAACTCAGATGTGATCACATTTGCTTCAATATTCGTAGTAAGAAACACAGGAACAGTGAAGAAACACGATTATGTTGGTAATGTATTGGAGTTAGAAATAAGAAACCTATGCCACATTTAATGTATTTTTACTTATTGTAAGGTAAAAGAAATTTATCTATATCTATCTACCTATTTCTTACCATCATACTACACTAACTGTAGAAGTTGTTAAAAAAGTGATAACATGAACTTAATAAACGAGTAAACACTGATAAGTTGGATGTATGAATGACATCTATGCTGATCACGTTTGTAATTCTGACTTTATTATAGTTGGGTTAATAATATTAACATCACTTCTATATGGGATATATTTTAACCCCTCCGCGACAGGATAACTATGGATAGCCATTTTGTCAGTCTGGGGCTATTCTTATTTTCCCTACTGCCTGGCCGGGCACTTTTGGCCGATTTTTCCAAAATCGCTCTATTCCACTTACTCTGTACGTCTAAACTACGGTACTGAACAACTTAAATTTGGTCTTGTTAGCACCATCAACTCTTCCTCTTTCCAATAAAACCAACCCCAGCTCTCTACAACTCTCCGTTGCCGAGAAATTAAGTGAGGAATGAAGGGTACTTTCTCGTGTGAGCGCGGCTGCGTTCGCTTAGGTGCAGTGGCTCTGACGACAACTGAACGTGGCCCGCGCGGGTGGCAGTCAGTGTTGTAAGTAAGCATGGCGCACCACAGAATCGGACACGCACGAGAAATCTAATCCACATCCATCCATGTTTACAGTCAGTAACACACTGACTGACGATGGTGATTTGTAGGGATGGTGGTGAAGTATAGCCAAGTAAAAAAAAAAACGCCTAATTGGGCTCGCAAATGCCGACATTGGCAATAGCGGTGCTTCATCCCGCCCGGTCACCACATGGCAGTGGTGTAAGACACCACCCGGGTGCTTCCTGGGGCCGTCTATGACCGCGGTCCGGACGTTAAGGGTTAACCTGTAAACGGATAACAAACTAATCTTTCCAAATTTTTTAACAAACAACGATAAACAAAAATGAACTTTTTATGGAGACAGGAGCATATTCATTAACGCACTATTATCATTGTGTATATTGCAGCTACAGTATCTACCTGGTTTTATTATGAATGGGGAAGTATTAGCTCTTAGTAATGTGTCCAGCCCCCTCTTTTTTCAATAACCTCCCGTAAACGGTCGGGCATCCTCGTTACGAGGCTGCAAAGGAGCTCCGGCTTGCCTCGGAACAGCTCCCACTGATCCCTCGTGTGCTGCATCAGCTGCTCCGGGGTTCGGTCTCTGTCTGGTTCCCAACAATTTACCATGTTTGCCCAATGATACCTTGTGGTTCGAAGTTTTAAACAACAAAGTTCACTTCATGCACCACTGTATCGAGGTTACTCCATCCCATATGCGTGCATTTTCGCGGCAAATCATCACAGTAGTGCCACATCTCCTAAAACGTGCGAGTTTCTGTAACACGGGGCAGTGCTGGCGAGTGTACAGTCGGCGGAAGATGTCCTGTAGCCTCACCTGCTTCACCGAGACATGCAGTGTTCATGAACTCGAGAAACGAGAACGTTTTCTACATTTAATAGTCTCGAGTCTATGAACATCGTGTGCCTCGGTGAAGCAAATGAGGCGACAGGACTTTTGCCGCTGACTGTACAATTTGTTTTCTATACCTCAACCTCGGGGCTGTAGGCTGTCAGTAGCCCGTGACTCTTGTGAGGCCCCGAGATTATTGAGTGTCGCACCAGATGAGACAGTGGAGCTTCGTGGTGATGTTGGTGCCGTAGCTTCTCTTCTGTCCCACTAGATGTCGACACCTTGTTTATACACGTCACTATACACACACACTATATGAGACAGTGGAGCTTCGTAGTGATGTTTGTACCGTAGCCTCTCTTCTGTCCCACTTAATTAGATGTCGACACCTTCTTTATACACGTCACTATCAGGGGAGAGCATCTACACCGTCACTCACAGCATCTTGGAATATAGTCTGGCATCTTCTATGTTGTGAGTTGACGACCATGTAGGGGGTATTTTATTGACGTGTCGGTGTAGCCAGGAAAATTGACGAACAGTTCATCTCTGAAAAAGCCCAGACGTTTTTTTCGTGGATTCGAACCAGGGTCCTTGATGTTAGCAGTCCGTTTTTTTATCCACTCTGCCACCAATTGCTTTTATGGATACTGGAGTAAGTCAGATGGAGGAGTATATAATAATAATTATGGTTTACTAACTTTACACTCTCGTAAGTAAGTGTTGTAGCCTATATATGTATCACGACCTATATATGTTCCTATTATTATGTAACTCTGCTGTTTTGGTGAATTCAATGTTGACTAATTTACACTATATGTATTATCATACTCTCTATGTTTCTACATTTGACATTAATATTAAAAGTTATATCATCTACACATAACACCTATCATTTTTAGACTGTTTTGTTGGGTTAAGGTTGACTAATTTACACTATATAAAACACCATTATTTTTGCTCTTCTGGTTCAGTTATACTCTCTGTATAATATGTTGCTACACTTGACATCAATATTAAAAGTAATAATTATATAAATATGAAATTATTAAGTTGGCTACTCTCTTGTGTTGGGTAGAATATTGACATTTTTTATAATAGAAGTTATAATTATATAAATATGAAATTATTATTATGTAGGCTAGTCTGTTAATTGTGTTGGGAAGAATATTGAAATCTTATATATTTGGTTTGACGGTGGATGCTTAAGGGGGGGGGGGGCGTGCGGGAATAGGGGGACAGGCTTGTGGGGGGGGGGCGTGCGGGAATAGGGGGACAGGCTTGGGGGGGGGGAGGCGTGCGGGAGTAGGGGACAGGCTTGAGGTGGGGGGGCGTGCGGGAATAGGGGGACAGGATTGGAGTAGGTAGAAAGTCTGTCCCCTATTCCCGCACAGCCTTATACCCCCCAGTCTGTCCCCCTACTCCCAGACCCACCCGCACCCCCCTAAACCCCATCTAGCCTCCAGTCCCCCTATTCCCGCACCCCCCTAAACCCCCTCAAGCCTCCAGTCCCCCAATTCCCGCACCCCCTTAAGGGAGACGTCTCTTAATTGTCACCGCTTTAGGAGCCTACTGAATCCTCCAAACTATCTCAAGAAACAAATCACCTCATATAGTCTTATTAATAGGAGACCAGCTGTCTGCTTCGTAGCATGGGTTTAGAGAACTTTACAGTAACCCTCTATGTATGTATGTATGTATGTATGTATGTGCTTTAACGCCTATTGACTATCGAATGATCATTAAGGTGGCGAATGTATATATTGATAAAAAAAGGTGTGCGTGGAAAATTGTATGTGTGTGTGTGTTAATGTCTCCTCCTCCATGCACTGGTTGATGTGAATCGACATAAAAAAGAGCTGTTCGTTGATGTTTTGGAGAGTGAACGAGCAGACGGTGTTACTCTGCTCGAACCACACCTCCCGAACCTGGCAGACGTCTGGGTCCCAGCAGGGCAGCAGGTGGTGTACAGTTGGACACAGGAATGGGTGGTACAGCCCAGGTGAAAGATACTTGTTGTCCCATTTGAGTAACCAATGTCTATTATTATCAGGTACTTGCTTTTTATTATCATTATTTTATTATTTTATGTCTCCTATTTGGCACTAAGGAACACACACACACACACACACATCATCCTCAATACTGACTTCTGCCCCTGATGTCTCCTATTTGGCACTAAGGAAATTGGGAGAAATTGACCATCTTTAGTCTGGGCTGTACCACCCATTCATGTGTCCAACTGTACACTCGTGATACATAATTTCTGACCAGAGTGTGAGGAGCAGAAAGCTTCGAATCGCCTGGTATTGTTCATTTCCCCACCCAGTACACCTATAGAGGCTGAGTTCGAATGTAGTGTGTGTGTGTGTGTGTGTGTGTGTGTGTGTGTGTGTGTGTGGTATTGCTCATTTACCCACCCAGTACACCTATAGAGGCTGAGTTCGAATGCAGGGTAGCCTATGTATCATGTGTGTATACAGTACAACCATACATGCAAATATTATATATAGATAAAACCACAGAGCACACGTGTAAACATTGGTGTATTGATTTCTGGAACAGCTCTGCAACAGTTATACAAATATGAAGTTATTATATATTAGGCTCGTTACAATATTGATACAAATATTAGGCTATTCAAAATATTCTATTACAAATATTAGGCTTGTCATAATCTTCTATTACAAATATTAGGCTTGTCATAATCTTCTATTACAAATATTAGGCTATTCACAATTTTCTATTACAAATATTAGGCTCGTCATAATTTTATATTTTTACTGACTTATACTGGGTAAAATTGATGTTTATTTGTATACACGACTTTATTTAGGGGGGGTAATTAACTTTTGTTAAATCCTCCAAAGTATGCCAGGAAACAACAGGACCAGAAGAGCAAAAATAATGGTCTTCTGTTGTTCCTTGGAATAGTTTAGAGTATTCAGTTGCTCCAGAATGGTCTGTATACTTTGAAGGCTTCTGATTCCTCCTGACTATGCCATGAAACAAGCTCCTTTTATATTAAGATGTGTTTCGTGGCAATATTTGAAGGACTCACTAATTAATATAACCTCCAATATTCTAACTACATCACAGGGTCCTTTAATTAACCTGGTACATTTATATATATATATACAGTATAAGATTTATTTTTATATATTATATCAAGGTAAGTATTTTCAGTAGTGGGCACATGAGGGAGGTTTGCAATAGTGATGATCGAGTATATGGTATGATAGCATCAATGATTTGGTTGTTGCCGCTGTACGAGAATGTATGTATGTTTTCAGTCACTCATTAAGTATATATGTATGTATGTAAGTATTTATGTTGTTACGACAGAAGTGGGGAGAGATGAGAAATTATGACACTGACCAAAGTTCTGACTACATGCAACACCAAAAGTCTCTCCAACTCTGTGCGTACCAGGTTCTAAAATGAATTATTAAATTATATTACCCCAAAACTGGGCAAGAAAAACTCTGTATTCCTCAAATTAAAATATATTACAAAAAGAACAAGCACAAATAAGAATAAAAAATAACAGAATATTTTCACACAAAGCTCTAGCGTTCTCACGAAACTCAACTGCACAACAATCACAATACCATAGAAATATATCCATCAAAGATGGTATGAATACAATATAGAACCCCAAAGTGAAACTTAATAAAATTGAAATACCCAACAAGAACAACCATTACCCTAGGCCAGGCTGAACAACCGGCTACACAATAATAATAGAAAACCAATATAAGAAATAATATAAAATCACAATACACAATAACAATGTTAATCCTACAATAAATTGATAAATGAACTGGACGAATGACAATATGAATTATTAAAAAGAATGATTACAACAAACAAAATACTTATACTGAGTGGTGAGATATCTCCGTCAAGAATCACAAACACTGTTTAAGTACAAAAATGTCAGAACGTCTGCCTCCTCCTGCGTCCACCTGAAGTCAATAACTGCCGGCTCTCACTCACTCTGCTGGTGAGACCAGCTGAATATCCTAGTGCACTAATCTGCCGCCTGGTACAATATGAGTCAGTATTCGAACTGGGAATAGACTCGATACCCCGAAATCCAATACATATACATGAAAATTTGACAAATAATATCTGAATTCGTAATAATGTATGTATGTATGTTTCAGTCACTCAGTAAGTATGTATGTATGTATGTATGTAAGTATGTATGTATGTATGTTTTCAGTTACTCAGTAAGTATGTATGTATGTATGTAAGTAAGTGTGTATCTATGTATGTATGTTTTCAGTCACTCAGTAAGTATGTATGTATGTATGTAAGTAAGTATGTATGTATGTATGTTTTCAGTTACTCAGTAAGTATGTATGTATGTATGTATGTAAGTAAGTATGTATGTATGTATGTATGTTTTCAGTCACTCAGTAAGTATGTATGTATGTATGTATGTATGTATGTATGTAAGTATGTATGTATGTATGTATGTTTTCAGTTACTCAGTAAGTATGTATGTATGTATGTAAGTAAGTATGTATGTATGTATGTTTTCAGTTACTCAGTAAGTATGTATGTATGTAAGTAAGTAAGTATGTATGTATGTACCGGTATGTTTTCAGACCAAAACTACACTATTTATACAACAATATTATTTACTATTATTCATTATTTACTATTATACCACATTATTATTTACCAAGAGTAAGTATAAATATGTTGTTATTTAGTGTAATGAAAAGCAATTTAATATTAAAACTACACTATTATTTACTATTTTTTTATTATTTACAATCATACAACATTATCATTTATCCATAGTAAATCTAACACTGAAGAAAACACCAGGGAAAGCAAGACTGAATGTATGTTGTGTTATTTAGTGTAATGAAAAGTAACTTAATATCAAAACTACACTATTAAACAACATTATTATTTACTATTATTTACTATTATACAACATTATTATTACCCAAGAGTAAAGGAAACAAGAATGAAATGTATGTTGTTATTATTTTTGGTGTAATGAAAAGCAACTTAATATCAAAACTACATTATTATACAACTTTATTATTTACTATTATTCATTATTCACTATTATACGACATTATTATTTACCCAAGAGTGAGTCTAACACCACCAGAAACTCGACTAAATAAATGAAGGAAAGAAAGTTAGGAAACATATATGATGTTAGTGTAATGAAAAGCGACTTAATATCAAAACAACATTATTATTTACTATTATTTACTATTACTCAGTTAAATAAAAGAAAGTTAGGAAACACCAAGGAAAGCAAACAAGAATCAATGTTATTATTTTTTTTGTTGGTGTAGGTTATTGCCGTACAATACGTTGGGCACTGGACCACTAATATAAATCTATACACACACATATACATACACACCACGTGGTTTGGTTACGGTGTTGTTGGTGTTTGGTTGTATAGGTTATTTTATCGTTGGTTCGTTTGTTTGTTAATTCGTTATTAGTCCTATCGATTTCATAGTGGTTGTTTGAGTGTGTATGTTATTGAGTGTGTATTATTGAATGTGTGTATGTATGTGTGTGTGGCAGTCATGTAGCCGGTCGGTTGGTCCCTTCCCCCCTACTCCCTACTCCCTCTCCCTCTTCCCAGAGGGAAGCGGATGGGGACAGCTGGCCATTCTTTGATAATTTGTCTTGTGATTGGTCACCTCCAGTAAGCGCATCCCTCATTGGTCCATCATTCCTCCCCCCCCCCCCTGCCAAGCTCTTCGGGCTCTTCGGGCTCTTCAACAGCTAAATAAGTAAACAAACTAAGAGCATAGCCATGGCGGGAGTGAATTCGCCTTTTTTTAAATTTAATTACTGTAACAAGGACTTCACAAGAGGGACGCGCGAGGGACGCACTTACTGGAGGTGCTGGCTGCACCAATCACAAGACAAATTATCAAAGAATGGCCAGCCGTCCCCATCCGCTTCACTCCCAGAGCCATAGAATACGGCTATTATAGCCGTCATCTGGACGTCAATCGGATACGAAGTTCGCTTGGGTGAAACCAAGCCAAAGCAAGCGGAACTGTTCTGGTCAGTCAAAAGGATTCGTCGATCCACCAAGTTGGACCCTGCTGCCAGCCACTGAAACCAAGACCAACCACGTATCCCTCCAAGCTCGCCTCATACCAACGATTCGGGCAGCTTGGAAAGGATAGGAGAAGTATAGCAGTAAATATTGCGGCCATTAAAGATATAACAAGTAAGTTAATAGTATAATAATACATGAATTGTAGGTGCAACAGGCTGTAAAATAGAGCGATAGCAACACAAATAAGGCTTTAAGTATAGGAATGGTAGATTTGAGCAGGTGTAGAGTTCCTATTAGTCTACCATTTCTACTAAAATAGTAATTGTTAAAACCTGGAGAATCATGATAATGATATAAATTATTATTATTATTTTTTTTTTATGTTCTCGTATCTAATTTAACTTATATGAGATTATATGGATTGCTTAGGGGTTATGTGACCCATTCTTGATAATTATGTAATATTATTAAGGTGAAGGAAGGTATTGTACTTTATTGGAAATCAGTTCTTGGTAAAAC
The DNA here is from genome assembly GCA_034508575.1 of Petrolisthes manimaculis. Lineage (NCBI taxonomy): Eukaryota > Metazoa > Arthropoda > Malacostraca > Decapoda > Porcellanidae > Petrolisthes > Petrolisthes manimaculis. The sequence continues at coordinate 93,092 of JAWZYT010002879.1, read as the reverse complement.
TATAGAATAGAGCCCTAAAGATAATTACAGGCTGCACACCATAAAACCAAAATCAAGGATCATCTTGACATGAGAGGCACACAAACACTTTATTAGTCCATGAGCTGAGCCTGGAACTTCAGAGAGTACCAAAAAGGTGAATAAATATCATGTGCACTTTCAGCAAGGTGGATGTCTGAAGTGTTGCGAAATGGTTGATGGACATTCCAGAAATATAGCTAATCAATCACCTTTTTGGCAACCTATCTCTAGCAAGTATAGTAAATTTTTCACCGAAAATCGAGAATAAAGTAATAAAAATCGCAAGTCTTCAACAAAAGATCATATCAAGAGACTTCTAGTTGGTATCATCTTATTTGTTTCTTAATTCTGCATCTTTTGGTGTATAATACATGCAACTTAGGACACAAATTTGCTTCATAATATGAGAAAAGTGAAAGAAAAGTTGACCAATTTGTAGTATTTTCTTACGACTTTGTTTACAAACTTTCTTTTGTTTCTGCCCAATCCGTATCTGGACGACGAGAACACAGTTTCTACGTATTTGGTCAGTTCTCGTCACTGAAACCAAGCGCTCCCAAGACGGTTTCGGTACCCCAATCCTCTGCTTGGACGACCAGATGACGGCTTAGGACTGAGGCGGCAAGCATCTCTGTGGCGTGTAGGTGGGAAGCGGGAACAGTGTTGCCAGGTGCAGGGAAATTTCTCTGTTTTAGGGAGGGAGGGAGGCAGTGGGGAGTGTCTGTTTGTTCGGGATTTTTTGCTGTTCAATTAGGATATTATTGTTACACTTGAAACTATACTCGTTAGATGAGAATATAGGTAGATGTACAAAACGTCGTTAGATACGAATTCGTTAGATTAAAACACGTTAGATGCGAGATCTTACTGTACAGTAATTGTTTTCATTTACAGCAATGATGAATGATGTACAGCTCCGGACTCATGAAACAGAGAGGTTGTGTGGGGCTCTGTGCATCTGGTAATACTGGCAGGAGGAGGGATGGACATGGGAGGGTGAGGTGAGTGTGGGGAACCCACCTCAACCTCCCTCCTCCTGCCAGTATTACCAGATGCGCAGAGTCCCACACAACCTCGCTCACGGAATGGGGTGTCTCCGTTTCATGAGTCCGGAACTGTACCATTACCACACCTACAGTATATTGCCATGTATGTACGGTTTGTTAAATTGTTATTAACAAATTAAACAAACCATTTGGTTTATCAGTTAATGTACAGTAACTTTTCTGTTCATACATTACAATAATAAATAATTTGATCTGGAGTTATATGTGATTCAATGATATCTATGCTAAGTGTATAGCACAGTTCGTCTTTCTCAAATTTGACATCGTCGCATTTAGCATGTGGCAACGCTGTTTATCAGTTGACCAGTACAAACATGGAAGATATAGGAGGTGATTTTGCATACGAATGTGGAAATTTGGTTGAATTAACGGCAGCTGATGTTCCCGGTGCCGTATTCATCCATCAAAAGATAGAGGACATGATATGATATGAATCCTAATACAATATTATGTTGGCTTTGTTGCGGACATATTTATGTACAGCCATGAGCAAAAGATCTCAGACATTCCCTGATATTATGTCCCTACTAACCATAACTCCAAGATTCTTTTCAGAAATCTGTGTTATCTAGTTTGTATGTTGACCTATTGGCTATATTTCCTATGCTTAACAATTTACATTTATCTACGTTAAATATCATCTGGCACACGTTGGACCATTCATATAAAATAACTCGACCCAACCTAACCTAACCTACTGAGGGGGCATGGATAGACTAAAATGTATCGCTGAGAATTTACTGTATGTGGGAATCTGTGTATTACAACATATTCTTATTACAGTCCACTGCTTCGTATACTTCCGAGAAAAAATGATAAGGTAACAGACTATTGAGGCATGATGTACATGCTGTGAGTCCTTAATTAGTCTATATTAGTCTATATATGTCCACTGTCTCACATCTTTTATTCGTAAGTTCTTACGTCCACAAGCATTAACCCAAATTCGACATTTCTCATAATCTTTGTGTGGTTGCGGGAACAGAATGAATGTAACACCTTGCATATGTTCCCGGTCCCTATATCTCTGGTCGCTATTACACATTCCATAACTGCACCTCATTATTATAATCACTTGTTAGTATAGGGTACTAAATAATCTTTGTTTTCGTATCCTTTCAAGATCGTTTGTACACTGGAAATACCTGATTTCTTGTCAAAATCACAGTACCCTGTACAGTTTGTATGTGCGAAATTCAATGCTTGTACTGGTGTGGTGTTGCCACATATAACTGAAGAAACGGCAACGTTTGCGGGAGTCTATTTTTAGTAAAGACGAACTGTGCTATTAGGAAAGTATAATTTAACAGTGTTCTTCAATTTGGGGTGACTGATATTTAGTATTTAATAATTTTATTGCATCAAACAAAGGTACATTATTTTCAGGTACAAATACATTACAATAATTAATATGGCACTTTTCCCACATCAGACCTCACATTATGATAATTCATGATATATCACCAAACATCACAGCTCACATCATATTTCAGCACATAAATCACTCCTTATGACTATTACCCTTTTGAGCAAATACAGTATCATAACATAGTATTACGTCATTCCACATCACATAACCAAAAGTATATATCATCCAAGTAACATAATAAGTTCCATCTATCTCAACACACATCAGTTCACATATAAGTATAAGTTCTAACACTTCATATAATCATTGCAGTACTTCATATCAAATCACATATAACATCATGACTCATGTCTTGTATATGTCAGTGTCGCATCATGTATCACAACAAGTACTGTGCCTCAAATACCACATCACACATAATAATTCATGATACAGTATATATTACCAAACATCACAGCTCACATCATATTTCAGCACATAAATCACAGACAGAGAGAGAGGTCATAATAATGAACATTGGGTGACAAATATAATGGCAATAATGAAATAGTAATAATGAAACAAAAATAATAATATAGTAGCAATAATAAAACAATATAAGTAAAATACAGTAGCAATAATAAAAAATAGCCATAATGAAACAAAAATAAAGTTACAGTAGCAATAATGAGACAATAATAATAATAATAAAATTACAGTACCATAGCAATAATGAAACAAAAATAATAATGAAATTACAGTAGCAGTCATGAAACAAAGATAATAGTGAAATTACAGTAGCAGTCATGTAACAAATATAATAATGAAATTACAGTAGCAGTAATGAAAAAATTACAGTAGCAGTAATTAAATAAAAATAATAATGAAGGGGGGGGGGTGACTGACAGTGAAACAAAACAATAAGTTAAAGTTTATTTTTTACGTTAGATGGGAGAGAGATACTGGTTTTATCATTTATTAACTGTCTGAAATAAATTCTCTGTGCCGTGAATGCCTCAATACGTTTTTCTTCGGCTTCAATTCGCCTTTCCTCTGCTTCAATTCGCCTTTCCTCTGCTAACAGGCGTTTTTCCTCGGTTTTAATTTTGATTTCTAATAGTTTTATCTCCAACTTTCTAGTTTTTGCAACGTGGCTTGCCTCTTCCTCGTCCAACAGCATAAAGGTACTGCTGGACTGAGGAATAAGTCTAGATGGTATGTCCATCTCACTTTGGACAATGTTCTCAAATGTTCTTTTATTTTCCAGGTGGACTGGCTCACTCACACTCATCCTCTCACTTTGCAGAGTGTGTTCCGCTGGCAGTTCCTGGACTTCCTCTGCATCATCATTAGTACAAATGAGAAAAATGTTCAGTTAATAAATCATCTGTCAAACTACTTTGTTATAGTTTCAATTCCTTACATGACATTGTTATAACATTTATGTCAAGTGTTAAATCACAGGTGAAAAGTCATTTAATTTTGTTTAATTTTCAAAGGATATGATTTATAAATTGTCTAAGCGAGTCAATAAGCTTGTAGCGGCAACCTATATATATACCATTGATCATATTCCAGGTTGACTGTTAAATATTGTCTATGAAGTTTTATAGTTAATCTGGAAGCTTACCTGGAACAAGATCATGTGGCAATATTTAATAGTCAACCTGGAATATGATCAATGATGTACATATAGGTTGCTGCTACTAGCTCATAGCAGAATTATACTTTCTCTACTAATTAATTAGTATATATTTCTCATCCTCGCTTAACCTAACCTGTAAATACCCATATTTGAGACTGGGACAGTCTCTGTTTTAGTTTGTTAAGGAAGAAGATTCATACCAAATTAATAACTTCTACGTAAGGTAAGGAAATAGTTATTGGACTGTGATATATGGAAAGCTATTCACTCACAAGAAAGAGTATTTGTATCATTTGAAAGGTTTGGTAGTTAATATTAATTGAACTTAATATTTCCCTTAAGGATCTCACATTGTTTTGAGAAAGTCTATCGTTTTTAGTATATTTATTAATTATTAAAGATAACTGTATTGCATTTTTTATGCATATACTGTCGGCTCGCCATATAGGCATTTTGCCATATAGGCGGAAGGCACTCAAAAATATTCAGGGGGAAAAATACCTATATACGAGGAACGAGTTTAATATAGGCGGGTGTAACGTAAGAAGGAAGGCACCCTGGAATGCGAGAAACATCGGTTGATCAGTATCATGAGTCAACTCGGAAAGATAATATTAAAAGTGATGAACAATATGCTTTATCGATTTTGAAAAGACATTCGATACGGTGAGGCATGAACCACTGATGAAGATGCTCAGGGACATTGGATTGGATGGTAAGGACCTAAGACTTTTACGTAACCTATATTGGGACCAAAAAGCAGCTGTGAAGATTGAACATGAAAAAACTGATTGGATAGAAATACACAGAGGTGTCAGACAAGGGTGTGTGCTATCACCCAATCTGTTTTTATTATATGGACAAAAATGTATTGAAGAACTGGAAAATGAAAAGGGTATCAGAATAGGAGGAAGAATTGTGAACAACTTGCAATATGCGGACGACACCGTGTTAATAGCGGACTCTGAGGAAAAATTACAAAGATTGATTGAAAAGCTGGAGGAATCAAGTGAAAGAAGAGGACTGAAGATAAACCTTGGGAAAATAGAGGTCATGGGAATTACTAAGAGGCAAGAGAGACTAGTAGTAAATGTTCAAATTCAAGGCAGAATCATCAAACAAGTGAAGGAATTTAAATATCTGGGATGTACGATCTCTGAAAGCGTCGACTGTGAGAAGGATATAAAAATAAGAATAGCCATTGCGAAAACAAATTTCGGAAAAATGAAGAAAATATTGACAAACATGAATTTAAGCATGAATTTAAGATTAAAAATATTAAGATGCTATGCATGGTCAACATTGACATATGGTTGTGAGGCGTGGACACTTAAAAAGAAATTGGTTAAACGACTGGAGGCAGTAGAGATGTGGTTCCTGAGAAGGATGATGAGAATCCCATGGACAGATAGAGTCACAAATGAGGAAGTATTAAGAAGGGCCGGTACAGGGAGAAGTCTGTTACAGAACGTGCGGAGAAGACAACTTGGATTTTTGGGACACATCTTGAGAGGGGATCACCTTGAGAAACACTGCCTACTGGGAAGAATAGAGGGGAGACAGAGATTGAAGTTTATGGACACGATTCTTCAACATATTGGTGATGGACGAAGAACTGTGGACCTGATCAGAATGGCTGACGATAGAGGGAGATGGAAATCCATGGTCGCCGACGTCACTCGACTGGCACTCCGGTAAGGTCAGTAAGTAATGTATTTTAAAGTTGCCTATTTTTACTATTTTCATGTTTTAGGCGGACAAAATTTGTTAAAGACGTTCACGTTGACTGATAAAAAACATCTAAAAATCACCTAAAATCGTATAAAATAGTAAAAAAATAATTAAGAAAAAAGTTCACTATAGGTATTTATAAAATTACACGAGGGATGCGTTTGTGAAGGGATTGTGTAATGTAGAAATCATATAAAGTAAACATGAGTACTGAACTATACTGACAAAAGTCATGTCACTGACTTGTCCTATTATTTAAAATAACTCTTGCAACTTAATGAAAGCCCCACCACAATATTGTTTGTGTTCAATATGGCAAAAAAGTGCAGTGTATGATTTTGTTTACGTAAAAATTTCTGTGCAAGAGCAAACAGTAAAGTCCCACTTCTCTCCACCACCATGACATTGTAGCATTTCACAAAGGGGCCACACCTCAGTCACCTCACCTTACCTTACTCACCTCACCTCACCTCACTTGACAGATAGGACACGTGTACAGTACACTATTACAGTATCATTTGAATTATTATGCACACGAATAAATAGGCAAGACGAAAAATGTTCTAGCATGGTTTGATAGGCACACAAAACAATAAAATTCCCGTACTTCACCTGTAGAATTTCCCTTTTTTCATCAATAATTCCCTGTTTGATCTAGAACATTAACTGCTTTATTGATATTTCGTCTGGTAGAAATTTCCCTGTTGACTCTTGAATCTTTTTTTATATAATTTCCCTTTGAGGACTTATAAATTTCCTAAAAGAGAAATTCCCCTCTACCTGGCAACACTGGTGGGGAGAGCGTGGACTGCGTGGTGGGGGTACACATAGGGAACAGAGGGTACACCTATTAGTGACACCTGGTGGTGATACACATAGGGAACAGAGGGTACACCTATTAGTGACACCTGATGGTGGTACACATAGGGAACACCTATTAGTGACACCTGGTGGTGATACACATAGGGAACAGAGGGAACACCTATTAGTGACACCTGATGGTGGTACACATAGGGAACACCTATTAGTGACACTTGGTGGCTACATTATTATGTCACATGGGGTGGTCTCCTGACCATATTGTATTTAATACATGGAGTGAACGGTTCCATATAGGCGTTTTTGATATAGCCGTAGGTTTTGGTCTCCCAATTTAGCGCCTATATGGCAAGCCGACTGTATTATGTACCACATTTACAACCTGAAAATATTGTTATCAAAATAAAAACAGTGGAACAATATTGGGTGGAAAATAACACTGATGTGATCATGAATGTAAGTAATAAAACCCACACTGGTCAACGAAATATTTTTATTCCAAACGTTTCGGCGACCTCCGTCTCCCCGAGAGAGAACAAGGGGTGATGTGTGTGTGTACTGTAAATAATATATAAATAAATAAATACATTGAAAAAAATATCATACCTTGGTTGTTGCTCCACTAGTTCATGCCGGAATGACATGAGATCATTCTTGTCTTTTACTCCACCAAAAGTTATATTTTGCTTCCCCAAAATATCAGCATTAATTGGTCCATCTCGTCCAGGGGAGGAGTTGCAGAGCCACCACCTAAACAATAAAAATACAGTTTAAATAGGATTCAAATCTACTATAATTATTGGAGGCATGTCTTAGGAATGTGGGACTTATGACATAAATTATATTGAAAATGTTCTTGAATTGCTTCACAGGATATGATTTAGAAATTGTCTAAGCGGGGCAATAAGCTCATAGCAGTGAAAAGGAGAAGTATGGCTGAGACTCCTATATGGTTTTACTTAAAGCTGGACAGTACATTATATTTTGGTAAAAAAAAAAAATATTTATAAGTTACAATATAGAACTTTGTGATTATTATAATGTATGAAGAGTGCCACCATAAATGGTTTAATATTTTTTTTTTAAATATTAGATCAACCATATGGAAAGAAGCCTTCTTATTAATAGCTTAATTTTTTTTTGCTCAAATTATTTCTTTATAATATATTTTACCAGATTGACAGAATGCTACTTTACATTATTTTATATTTTCTTTACACATTTTATTTGTATATATTTCTCATCGTGGCTTAAACTAACCTAACCTGTAAATAGCCATATTTGAGACTGGGTCTGTCTCCGTTTTGGTTTGTTAAGAAGGAAGATTCATACCAAATAAATAACTTTACTGATCATTTTGGGATACAACAAAAGTGATATTGGTGAAAGCTTAAAAAAACAAGGTTTCCAGTTACAAAGTGATCAATTATTTCAATAACAATTAAACATTCTTATCTGTACCAGTCAATGCCTGATTGTATCTGGCAATTCTTGTTTTGGCAGCACTTTGAATTGTCTGCCATCTCTTTTGGCATTCCTTGACTGTGGGATTTGAGTCTGGATATGCCTCATGGAGCTGGTTTGTAATGCTGTCCCAATCATTTAACTTCCCCCTGTGAGTACAAGCAGGGGGAGAGAAATCACTTCGCAAGTACACTGAATTTGCCTTATACAGTTGTACAAGGTATTTGGTCTCATCGGGAGACCAATTACCCTTTCTTGATCGCTTTCCCTCCATGTCGTTCATAATTGGCGCCAAGATGTGTTTGTTTACAATCGCCTAGGTAGTCGGTATGTTTTGTCAATAAATTTTAGTTACACACAATGTTTTTGCATTATTCTATGCATTGCATATAAAAAAAGTATATTAATATGCGCTTCATTATTTAAAAAAATATTTTCACTATTTTCCTTTTTTTATTTCCTTAAATAATAACAATATTACGAGTGGTAAAAATAGAGATAAATCACTAAACTGCTGGTATACAAACGACGACACTTTATCTAAGAAAATGGCTGAACTGAGAGCTAGAGTATCCAAGAAATCAAATTTACAACCAATTACCAGGAATCAGTGTGGATTAAAATTAATCTACAGGGAAATGATGAAGTTTTAATAGGCTGTGTATACAGAAGTGCCAATAGAGAGTCAGATAATAATGATAGTCTAAGGGAACTAATTAAGGAGTCAGTAACCATGAGCACATCTCACGTGCTCATAGCAGGGGACTTCAATATTCCCCAAATTAACTGGGAGACCTGGACAACTCCAGGTGGTGTGAAAAGTTATGAATACTTTTTGGTTAAAACTTTAACCCCTAAGAACCGCAATTCATTACAACAGGCTTCACCCACAACTGCAAATACAACCTGATTTTTAAAGTTACTCTAAGATTAGTTTTAGTCTTATAGGTTTGTAGAGCTTTATTTTACACACCAAAATATGCAAACAAAAGTCTTCTATCTCCACTGGTTAGAGTACAGTAGCACACCAAAGTCGGAAAATAATATGACAGTTAACCCCCCCAAATAACATACGAAGGCATACGCATGTGTTACACTTGTGTATAATGTTTAGATACATGAGTATGTGTACCTCGATGTGTGCTTGCATGTTTGTGTATGTAAAACCAGTATATAAATGCACTTAAATAAACAAAAAATGCAACATACAAGTCATTTTTGCATACAACTGTGCATACCTGTTATAACATTAACGCATGCATGTACAGTGTTTGAAAGTGTGTTACCACTAATGTCCAATGGCTATAAGATCTATGGGAGGCAGAGAGAGGCTAGGGGAGGCAAGGGAAAGGGAGTGTATAACAGGCCAATCACGATCAATTACAATAGTCCAGGGGTACAGCTTCCCTTTGGTACCACTGCTGTGGCTATATGTAGCCCATGCAGTTATTTATGGGCTGTTAAATAAAGGCGTTAATCGGTTTTAAGGCCAAAATTTCTATTAATGCCTTAAGGCGTTGATAGGTCTTTAAGCCCTGCAGACTGGGAGGGGGGGGACCTTGCCTCCACATTTCTACCCTGCCACTAGCGTCAAAATTCCTCGATTTGCCCTATATTCACAACACTCACACTCTTAACCTATATAATGTACTGACTTCAAAATTGTTCCATCCTTACCTTCAACTCTTCCTCTTTCCAGTGGTACCATCAGGAGGGCTGTACGATGAATAGTTGTGGAGTTAGGGCGAGTTTAAGTAGACCATGTCTGCGCGCGAATCTGCAATATGTCTGTATGTACGCGCGGGATAGAGTCGACCACGGCTTAGTGTACAGTTTCCCGCCCAAGTCCGTTGTCAACTCACTCGTATTACTACTATTATGTATCGTATGTCATGATTTCAACACTAAAAATAGTATGAACACTTGTAGGAATATATCATCGTGTAACTGTCACTTAGAAAAGGATAAACCAACCAACTTGTACCGTAGGAAACACGTATATTTACTATCAATTGTGCCTGTATGGGTGTGTTTTGTGATGTTATTTTCTTATTACTACCCCATTATGTGTGTCATGATCTATACACTAAATAATAATTTGTAACCTTGTAGGAATATCATGGTGTCACTCACGTACATATATTCACTACGGTATTGTCTTACGATCGTGAGAGCACAAATTCGGACAAGGGCAATTACTTAAAAATCGCCCAGCCATCGGGGGGTCCCCGAATCGACTGAGTGGGTAGCAGAGCGATATTGTGAGTGTATTTTCTCGCCCAACGACAAGAAAACTAGCCCTACAGGGCGCGAAATAGCTCTAAATCACTGTGACGGTAAGTGCTGTTACCCGGTTCCTTACGTAAGACGCTCTATCACGTCAACCGGTCTTTAGGGGTTAAGGGTTAAGAGACACATACATGTACCAACATGTAAGGGAACCAACAAGAGGAAGAGGTTCTGGCAATCCAAGTCTTCTAGACCTACTCTTAACTAATGAGGAGGGAATGATAAACTTTATCATAATGTTATCACCCTTGGGGAAAAGTGACCACTGCATAATGAAATTTGACTACAATTGTTACATACATAGAATCCATCCCAACTAAAAGGTAGGTCTTTTACTATGATAAAAGAGACTATGAAGGGATGAGGAAGGAATTTACAAAAAAGTGTATTGATGAGGTGAAAGCAATAATAGGACTAGAAAAAAAAATGTTAGCTATAAAAAAAAAAAAACTAAAGGAGGTCGAAAGTAAACATGTCCCAAGCAAAACCCAAAAGACACAGAAACCTCAAAATGAACAAGGACACCAAGAAGGCTATAAAGAAAAAGAACAGATGCTGGTCTCACTACATGGAAACAAAGAACCCCAGCAAACTCAAGGAATTCAAGAAATGGAGAAATTGAGTACAATGTATGACCAGAAGACTTCAGAAAGAGGAGGAAAAGAAAATTGCGAACTAAGCTAAAGAAAAACGCAAGAAATTTTGGAGATTTATCAAAAGCAAACTTAGAACATTAACACGAGTTGGAGATTTAACCCCTGCAGTCCGGCTGACGTGATAGACCGTCTTACGTTAATGATCGGCCGACGCGATAGACCGTCAAAACTATTTAGCGCCATTTCGAGCCATGCGGGGCTATTCTGGGTGGGTTTGCTCGATGTAGCAGTGTAGCAGCCGCTCTCACAATAGCAGCAAAGGGTTCAGCCATCCAGATTCATCAGTTGACTACCCACTACCATGTCGAGAAGATGTACTGCTCGTGCTGGCGCGTCCGAATCGGTGCGCGCTACTCCCTCGCGTCGACGACGCGCTCCACTCGCCATCTCCAAACCATTGTTGCCTCAACGTCGTCGCCGCCCACCACAACGCCTTACTGACTCTGCAATAGGGCCCAACCTCTCTCTCAGGTAAGTGAGCCACCTGGGAGTGTTATATCAGAGCTTACAACCTATGCTGTGCCAGTCGAAATCCCGTCGACGAGTAGGGGGATTTTAGGGGATTTATCACCAATTGCAGGACCGAGTGTAGCTTGTGGTTCCTCCACTCGCTCCATAACAACCCCTTCACCCCCTACGGGGAAGAGGAGGTTACATTTTACCTCTTATTCATCGTCGGATGAATATACAACTCCACCAACAAGAGGAAGGAGTAGGAAGAGAATAGGAGGTAGAGGTAGAGGAAGAGGAGCTAGAGGAGGTAGGAGAGGACGGCTTATCTCGGATGAGATAAGGCAGCCTTCCTCGGACCCAGACAATCCCTCTCCTGTCAATTGACACTGCGGACCTCACTCTCTCCCCGTTATCTTCGCCACGGCCACGACATTCTCAGTCAGAATCACAACAACAATAACAACAACAACCACAACCACAACAACGACAACAACCACCACCACCATGAGTATGAGATGTGGATCCGTTTGTGTGGACTGATGGCAAGGAATTCCAGCCTGATATTCCTGATTTTGATGCACGGGAATCAGGAATTCAACCAGAATTTTCCTGTATAGCGGCGTCAAAGATGATGGATTACTTCATCGCATTTTTTGATGTAGCTGTAGTGTCGTGGACCGTTCGGGAGACGAACGATTACAACCAAATTATGAACAACTGGCACCATAGAACGCAACGGGAGCACTTTCATATGCAAGATTGGGAAGATGTCAACGTTGTAGAAATGTATGTGTGGGTTGCACTAACGATGTTGATGCCGAACAACAAGAAACATCGATTGCGGGATTACTGTAGCACGGAAGATTTATTATCCACACCTGTCTTCATGAGGTATATGTCACGGGACCGCTACATGGACATCCTCACCAACCTCCACTTCACCAGCAACCTGGGTCCACCCCCTCCCCGAGTGATAGGCTGTGAAAAGTCCGTACTATATTGTCCATGTTGCTCCAGAATATCCGTGCATTTCTACGACCATTCCAGAAAGTGGTAATCGACGAGTCTCTCATGCTCTTCAGAGGTAGACTGTCCTTCATTCAGTATATCCCGTCTAAGAGGCACAGATTTGGCATAAAGTTTTATGTCATCTGTGACTGTCAGACGGGATATGTTTTAGATTTTGTAATTTATACGGGTTCAGATGTGGATATCGCTGAGAATGATCCTCATGGCTTCTCAGGTGCTGTTGTAAAGCACCTGATGGACCATTTCTATAACCGAAACCACATTCTGTACACGGATAATTATTACACATCTCCATTGTTGAGTCAGTTCCTGAAAGAGCATGGAACGGAATCCTGTGGCACTGTTCGTCCCAACAGGAAGTGGTATCCAGCCTTCCCTGTAACACATCGGGGCGACTTTCTCATCCGAAAATCTGGCCCTCTACTTGCCATGAAGTGGCATGACAAGAGGCCAGTACACATGCTCACCACTGTGCACAAGGGTGAGATGTTGGATTCCGGCAGGGTCGACCGCGACACAGGTAATCCCATCCTCAAACCTGATGTCGTGTTTGATTATAACATCAACATGAGACTCGTCGACAAATCAGACATGATGATCAGTTCCATCGATTGCCTGAGAAAAACCTGCAAGTGGTATAAAAAGGCGTTCTTGCACCTGATCGACATCTGTGTATTGAACGCCTATATACTCTACACCCAGCAACATCAAGGCACGACCGTCACCCTTCGCTACTTCAGTCCAGACTGGAGAGTGAAAGTGAGTACACGTGTTTTTGACCTTTGCACACCTTTGTTTCCGTTTGACCTTGCTGCTGTTCCTTGCTGTTTGAAGGATATACAGTAAACCAACGTTAAGTAGAAGTTTAATTTGTATTTTTTTTCCTTGTATCCAGTTATCTAAGTAACGTAATATTGAGTAACTACTTATCTAACATTTTATTAGTATATTAATATTTGTGTTTTTAGTGTATACATATTTGTCTTTCTATTTTGTGCCTATTTAAATTGTATTTACTTAGTGTCTATATATTCGTGTTTAATATTATCTAGTAATTTATTCTACTATTTAGTCTGTTTTCGTCCTGTTGTTTTTGTTATTTTCTAGTGTCTACGTAGCAAACTTGCCCTATACCTTCCCTTAATTCCTTAATTGATCTACCTGTTCTTAATCCAAACCTTCCCGGTCATTTTTCCAAATTCCCAAGGGATTACACATCTCAATCTCTTCCACTCACCCGTTTTCTTTATTTATATCGTGATATTGTCTATTTTGTGCCTACATATTTGTGCTTATTTGGTGTCTCTATAATACTGCTTATTTCGTATCTATATATTCGTGTTTAATATTATCTAGTTTCGTATTCTGTTATTTAGTTTAGTTTTGCTGTGTTATAAAACAGTTCTCGAATCCCACCCCCTCTGATCATTTTCTAAATTCTTCAACTCCCTCCATTTTTCTCCCATCTACTCATTCCCCTTCTCCTCCTCTCTCTCCACACCCGCCCGCATTTCACCCCCATCCTCCTACCCTTCCTCCATCCTCACCGACTACCTGCCTCCTTTCCCCCACTCCTCCACCTCCTCCTCCTCTCCCATCTCTTCTCGTCTTCCTTCTCCTCCTACCCTCTTACCCCTCTTCCTCCATTTTCTCCTCCTCCTCCGCTTCTTCCTTCATCACCTCCCTTTCCTCCACCTCCTCCTTTTCTACACCATGCCTTCCACACTTAAAAGGTGCGAGAGTTGTAATAACAGTTATGCCGCCAATCATTTCCGAGCGTCTTCAACGTGTATGTTATGCCAGCTGCAGCTCAAGCAGGAGGAATCAGACAGATGCCACGACGAGACACGTAAGATGTACGACGACCTAGCACAGAAGTTTTCAATCCTTCAAGAATTCGTCGCCTCCAACGTAGGATGTGTGCTCCAGAAGAAGCCCTGACCTACGCCACCGTTGCTGCAGCACCCCACCCCACCACTACTGCCACCGCCACCGCCACCGCCACAGCCACCACTACTGCCACCGCCACCGCCACACCTGCTCACACCAGCCCTAACACAGAGACAGCACCCTTCACCCCAGTCAGAAACGGTGCCACCCCTACTAGTAAATCATTCTTGCCTATCGCTACCTACAATAGATTCGACGTTCTAGCAGAAGAAGAAGAGGAGGCACACGAGACGAGACTCATCGGCGACTCAATCGTGAGAGGCCAGCTAGAAGAGTTCTGCGGAAGGGCTCGAGCCACACGGAAGCGTCTGTGTATGCCGGGTGGACGACTGGATGACATCACGGCAGCCTGCGAGGAGGCAACTGCAAACACAAACAATAACACCCTTTTCACTTTACACGCCGGCACATTCACCACACCCGTTCTGAAGAGTTAATGGAAAAATACAAGAAGATGATCCAGGCATTCAAGACAAAATCCAGTAACATCATAATTTCAGGAGTTCTCCCCAGGATCCATGCGACAGGGGCTTTCTATAACAAAGCCTTCAGCATAAATAATCGACTAAAGAATCTGTGCTCTCAAGAAGGTGCTGACTTCATCAGCATGTGGGACGACTTCTACGTCAAGGCTGACCTGTTCCTGGGAGACGGACTACACTTAAACGTCATTGGCTCCGCACGCTTTGGCAGGCTTTTAAATGAAAAAGTACTTCTTTTCAGGCAATAAAACGAAACACGGCCACCTGCAGACACGTCGTCGTGAGTGACTCTCCCTGCCGCAAACGAAATTTTATTAGTTGTTGCATGATCAACGCCCGTAGTATACGAAATAAATTCCTTGATCTCGAAGCCCTTGCAGCGTCAGACGAATATCACATTTTAGGCATAACTGAAACATGGCTAGATACGGAAAACAGAGATTTTTTAGCAGAATACAACTTACCCGGTTATTCAATGTTTAGTTGTGAAAGAAAAAATAGATTAGGTGGAGGAGTTCTTCTCTATGTAAAATCCAGTCTCCAGCCAACGTGTATTGCCATGAGAAAAATAAACAATGTGGACACAGTATTTCTATATGTAACTACTCGCTCAAAAAAGATAATGATTGGCCTTGTCTATAGACCTCCAGCCCAAAGTCCTACCACCGATAAAGATTTATACGACCAGATAACTGAGATAAGCGATTCATGCGAAAGTGTCATATTCGGAGATTTCAACTTACCTGTAAATTCATGGGGAAACCCAATATCGTCCCACTCTGGTCAAGATTTATACGGCAACTTGCTAGATAGCGCCCTAAGCCAACATGTTAACAAACCAACTATAGTATTTCTATTTTGTACTGACCCGTGAGGATTTGACCGCAGTGCTGCCAAATCTTGAATCAAAGCATACACCACTTAATGGAAACTGTCCACTAACGAGAGTATATTGACATGAAATTTTCTACACAATGAATTTTTCATATAATGGTATATGATACGAACAATTGCTATTTACGTAAAATACGTAAAATAGAGAATATATTTCATGTGTGATGTGGCATATCAATCAAAAGACGTTGCTACTACTTCCGACCCAGGAATTTCCGGGGTGTGGAGAGTGAGGTGACTGAGGTCACATATATGCAAATATAAAGAGAACGATTTTGGTCCCATTCTCTTTGGAGTTGTCATAGGGTACCGTTAATTAGATATGGCAACAGCGCACTTAGAAGTAGCCACAGCCTTGTGGGTCAGTACGAGATAGAATGAGTATAGAGGTGATAATATATTAGATCTTATATTATCAACAAACGAAACGCTAATAACTAACGTCATTATTGGCCCAGAGTTCAGCACAAGCGATCATAAAATTGTTAAGTTTGACATAGATCTCAAGATATACGACGAAAACATTAGTGAAGAAATTGTTTACGTGTACAGTAAAGGTAACTACGAAAAACTTAGAAATATTCTCTCCAGAACAGATTGGGGCCAATTATCACGAGAAACCGACATAAATGAATTATGGAATAAGTTCACTCACATCTTAAACAGTGCAGTTAGGTCATGTATACCAGTTTGCAAAAGGCGTCCAGGTAACAACATTAAACCAAAATGGTGGAATAATCAAATAAAAACATGCCTATCTAATAAAAAAAACGTGCATACCGTAAATATCAACAAACACAACTCGAAAGTGATAAAATATTATTTCAAAAACTTCGGCGTGAAACAAATAAACTTATTAAGCAAAGTAAAAAAAATTGTGAAGGGCTTTTTGTCAGTAAAATTAAATCGAACCCTAAAGAATTCTATAGCTATGTTCGCCGTAAAAAAGTCCAAACTAGCAATATCGGTCCACTGCGCTTAGACAATGGTGAATTTATCAACAACGAGGTTGATATAGCCGAAACATTAAATGAATACTTTGCCTCAGTTTTTACAAATGAAGAAACAAATAGTGTCGTAGAGACTCCCCTAGTCCCAGAAAATAGCATCCCTTTAAATAATTGCGAATTACAGAGGATATGATATTAAAAGTACTTGATAATATTAAAGTAAACAAAACTCCAGGGCCTGACTGCATAGCGCCCCGTGTACTAAAAGAAACAAAAAATCAAATATGTAAACCCCTCTCAATAATTTTTAATAAATCATTAAATTCTGGTACAGTACCTCGAGATTGGAAACTTGCAAATGTTACCCCCATACAAAAGAAGGGAAATAAGTCTCTCCCATGTAACTATAGACCGATCAGTCTCACCTCAGTAGTCAGTAAAATAATGGAATCCATATTGCGTAACAAACTAGTAAGCTACTTGGAAGAGAACAGTCTCATTAAGAACTCCCAGCATGGCTTCCGTAATAAACGTTCATGCCTCACTAATCTACTAGACTTTTACAACGATGTATTTAACCTATTTGACGAGTCCAAAGCGGTAGACATCATTTATCTGGACTTTCAAAAAGCGTTTGACAAAGTTCCCCATAGGCACCTTCTATATAAATTAATTTCGCATGGCATTACTGGTAAAATTCATTCATGGCTCAAAGACTGGCTCTACGAGAGAAAACAAAGTGTCGTAATTAAAGGAAAAGCATCAAACTGGTGAAACGTTGTAAGTGGAGTGCCACAGGGTTCAGTGCTAGGCCCTGTTCTTTTTATAATCTATGTAAACGACATCGATGAAGGCCTCACCTGTAAGATATCCAAATTTGCTGACGACAAAAAAATAACTAGTAGAGTTACTACTACTGCCGAAAAAGCACTACTACAGTCCGACCTTGATCGCTTAGTTAACTGGTCAAAGAAATGGCAGATGTCATATAACGTAAATAAGTGTAAAGTTTTGCATATTGGTAGAAACAACGATCACACCAACTATTCAATGAACGGTACTGACCTTCGTACAGTTAATGAAGAAAAAGACCTGGGCGTAACAATTAGTAGCAACCTCAAACCAGGCAAACACTGCTCAGAAGCAGTTAAAACCGCGAACAAATTAATTGGTTTCATTGGCAGAACCTTCGAGTTCAAATCTGACAAAGTCATCCTGACACTGTTCAATTCCCTCGTACGTCCCCATCTCGAATATTGCGTTCAGTTTTGGTCACCCTACTACAGAAAATACATTAAAAAGCTGGAGAGAGTCCAAAGGCGAGCTACTAAAATGATTCCACGACTGCGAAACAAGCCATACGAAGAGCGATTAAAGGAGCTCAATCTATTTAGTTTAGAAAAACGTAGACTACGGGGTGACCTAATTGAGGTTTTTTAAATGATTCATGGTTACGACAATGTCAATATAAGCGAATATGTAATTATTGATCGAGAAAGAACCACAAGAAACAATGGGTTCAAAATAATCGGAAAAGCCTTTAGATCGGAAGAAGCAAAACACTTTTTCTTCAACAGAATAGTTAATGTATGGAACTCTCTCCCAGCACAAGTAGTCAGTAGCAGTACGATTGATACTTTTAATATTAAACTCGATAAATACATGACGACAAAACCTAACCTAACTTATTACCCGCCACGTTATTTTTTTTTTTTTTTTTTTTTTTTTTTTTAATGTAAATAGATTATTGTATTCTTTTTCACACTGTACTATAAAATTTCCTGTTCAGTTTTGTTCTACTGCTGCACAGGTGTTTTTTCCACCACTTTTTTCAGGCCGGTTTTTACCGGAGGGAGAGGTGGGTGGGGAGGAGCCTTCCACTTTACTATCCTTTTCCTCAGACATGTAGAAACCATAGACGTAGAAAAGTTACACAGGCAGCCTTGTGAGGCCCACCAGGGCTGTTGTCGCCTGTACCTCCTTTGTATTCCTTTGTATACTTCGAAAGAACGGTCGTGAAGGAGCTGCTGGTCGAGTATGGAGTAAGAGTACCACAGCAGCAGGCACATCCACCAGTAGGAGGGCAGCTTGATAGACTTCAGTCAAGAGTTTGGGCCGCGCGGCACTTCCTTGATGACCTGCCTCTCCTCGCGTCAGGCAGGCCTGCCTTCCGCCGGTGTCATGTCTGTTTGCACACGACACGTCGGCACACCAGAAGAAGAGAAACTAAATACTGGTGTACCGGGTGTCAAGTGCCACTCTGAGTATCATACCTTAGAAGAAATATAGGTAGCAGGAAATGTGGGAAGCAGTGGCGGATTTAGGGGGGGGCCGAGTAGGCCATGGCCTAGGGCCCCGCGCCTGTTGGGCCCCGCGCCTGTGAGGCCCAGCGAAATACAACCAAGGACTCCATAGAAAGATCAAGTTGAACCAGACATGCTTCAATAAATTGAATATTGCTTAAAAACTTAATTTATTTTAACGCTTCGCTCGTCCATTGATTTGAGGGCCCCGCAAGGTCACCGGGCCTAGGGCCCCGCACAACCTAAATCCGCCCCTGGTGGGAAGCGAAGAAAAGTGACAGTGACACATTTATTCGTAAGAGTATATGGTGATAGTGACACACAATAGATAAGGTTTTAGTGAAGTGATAGTGACATGTTAGATATAAGGAACTAGTGCAGTGATAGTGACACATTAGATATAAGGAACTAGTGCAGTGATAGTGACACACGGTAAGAAAATACTGACGTGAATATGTGATAGTGACACGAATTTATTCATTCAAGTGTACATTTTATTATTAGTGCGGTGATACAGACACAGGACGAGTGTATTTTTTATCGCTATCACTCCCACACTTCATTCTGGGGCACAAAAAACACTCTGGAATGGTAAGCAATCCACACAGCAGAGGTTGTAAGAAACTATAACACTGCTAGGTGGGCTTGTAGCGACGCAGTGTTTAGCAGTGTACCCTGCACCGTTGCCACCCTGCGAGTCAGATCACTTCTCGCTTCCCGCGCAAAACATGGTTCACTTCAACTCGCCCTATCTCCACAACTACTCATCGTACAGCCCTCCTGATGGTACCATTGGAAAGAGGAATAGTTGAAGGTATGTAAGAAACTATATTGAAGTAAGTACACTATATAGCTTAAGAGTGAGAGCGTTGTGAATATAGGGGAAATCAAGGAATTTTGACGCGAGCGGCAGGGTAAAACAGGGAGGCAATTACCTCCTACCCTGGGCGGCAGGGGATAAAAGTTGACAACGGACAACTGACTAGGAAAAAGCTGATGTACACTCTCGGCCTAAAGTAAGTATCCACCCAGACCCAGACATGTGGCACCATCGCAACCAGGGATACGAGGGATGAAGCAGGGCAAGACTCATTAGCCTGTCTGTCTTCCCTCCAGTGCTTCCACCTTTTTGCTGGCTCAAGTAGGCTAACTGATTCGACTCAGGTTTATGAGTCTTGCCCTGCTTCAAACCCTAATATCCACAGTAGCAATTGTGCCACATGTATGGGTTGGCTTGAAGTGGGTGGATACTTACTCAGGCCGAGACTGTACTATCTGCCTTTTTTTCCAAGGTATTTACTCAAGAGCCAGTAGGTGAACTACCACTAATACAAGATTTTGATTTTGAAGAACCACTAAATGATTGCTATGTGCAAGAGATAGATGTATGGAAAAAGCTGGGAGAACTATAAAAGTGGACAGATCGCCAGGTCCAGATAACATAAATCCAAGGATTGTCAAGGAACCTAAAGATAAAATAAGTCCAGTACTTGCTGATTTAAATGATATATCCATTAAAGATGGGAAATTACCCGAAGACTGGAAAACAGCAAACGTGAGTGCAATCTACAAAAATAGGGAACTTATCCAATGTCTGTAACTTTCGACCAGTGAGTTTAACAAGCATTTTTTGCAAGGTTCTGGAATCCATCATAAGGGAGCATATTATATGACATATGACACACAACAAGTTATTTTCAGAAAATCACTTCGGCTTCTTGTCAGGTAGATCAACTGTCCTATGGCTGCTTCTGAATATCTGAATCTCGTAATGTTTATAGTGGTATTCCTCAAGGAAGTATACTGGGACCAGTGCTTTTTGTACTTTATATAAATGATTTGCCTGAATGTGTGCGGTCAGATGTGTTCCTGTTCGTTGACGACACTAAAATGTTTCGTGAAATCAGAACTGATTAGGATATAAGTATACTGCAAGAGGACTTAGACTTCCTGCAGGAGTGGTCAAGGATATGGTTGATGGCATTCCACCCGCAGAAGTGTAAGTACATGAAAATAAGCAGTGGATATGGGCAAACAAGAGACACAACATACTATATGTCACGAGGAAGGGAAGATGCAGCTGGGATTGATAGAACCTTTAAGGAAAAAGACATAGGAGTGTTGACTGATGTTAGATTGCCCTTTGATCACCATATACAAGAAAAAATGAATAAGGACAACCAGATCATGGGTATGACAAGGAGATCATTCGAATATTTGGATATACCAATGTTTCGGACACAGTTCACAGCAATGGTTCGCCCTCATTTGGAATATGCCCAGTTGGTCTGGTCGCCATATAAGAAAAAGGATAAAAGGGAACTAGAGAATGTGTTACGAAGAGCCTCCAAGATGGTAAAGTCATGGTCTAATGTACTGCAACACCTTCCAATGAGATGGCTTCGAAAAATGATCCGAAACTATAGCTGTTGGTGTGTGCAATTTTGGTTCATAAAATTAACTCAAATAGCTCGCTTTTATTCACCAGGTTGCCGTACATTAGACCATGACTTTACCACACCTACAAAACTTATCATATGAGGAAAGATTAAAGCAACTGGACCTCCCAACAATGGTATACCGAAGATTACGGGGCGACATGATTGAGGTTTATAAGATCCTAAATCAGTGTTATGATCCTGCTGTTAACATTGAGTTCCAGCTGAGGGTGGGCCCAACTCGAGGAAATAGATTGAAGAGCTTTAAACTAAGGTGCCGAACCAGATTGTGGCAGGGTGTCTTCCACGTGAGGGTAGTCAACATATGGAACAGTCTTCCTAATAGTGTTGTAGAGGCCAAGACCCTAGCATCGTTCGAAAGAAGACTTGACAAGCACTGGATGGGACAGCCAATCAAATATAACTTTGAGACTTTAGTTTTAACGGACACACCCGGCCAAGGACCACCGAACAAGGAGTCAGATGAAGAATCTGGCTTATCTATAGACACCGATCTGGACATATAGGTCACTGACCTGCGTCCAGTATCTACGTAAGGTTACGTAAGGTAAGGTTAATATTGGGTACTAGTTCTAGCAGTACATTTGTATGAAAGTAAATATTGAGAGAATTATCAATATTGGGTAAGGTCTTTCTACCTTCATTATCCACTTTAGACCATTCTAAGACTATTTTCTTAGGGCATTTCCCAAGTCTTGTGGTTGTTGTTGGTTGTTTCATGTGTTGTGTCATAGCCAGTTTCAAAAATGCTTCTCCTTCATGATCAGCTTGTAATAACAGTGGTAATGTACAGGAAATGACCGGGGAATTTTTCGATGGCTTTGTAAATGCAATACCTATTCCAGTATATTGATTCTGGTTCATGGCCAGATTACACACTATTATCTAGTATTCTGGTGTTACCAATGGTAAATGTTGAAATATCAATATGAATAAGATTCATCTAATCTGGAGCTGTGATTCATGATACTCCGAGCAGTCTTCTGTCTCCTGTCCAGGTCGATATTCCAAGAACTTGCTCGCAAGTCGCTCATCACGTGCCTACAGACACCCCAGCAGACACTGTTCACCTTTCTCTGCTAACCAACTACTTTCTTCTTTCACTTCTACAGTCTTTTATCCCAGCTACCGACTCTACACTTCATCATACTCTGCGGCACCAAGTTCATACCAATTATTGTCTCTTCCTTCATTAGAAGATTGAGGAGCAGAATTTTAGTGTCTGTCATTTCTAACACTGAAGATTGTGGGGACAACTTAGAAGATTTTTATCTGCTCCCTCTTTATCAGACACTGTTGGAGTTCCTGTTCTTCCTATTCCTTGTATGGAACTGGTGAAAGAAGATGACCTAGCCAGGAATCGGGCTCTTTCCCAGTTTTCAGACTTGTCCCTTCTTTCTGGTTAGCCAAGACGTCGTCCGCTCTAGGGACGGCTTCGGGAGCTTTTGACAGCACTGCCGCTTTAACGTCATTGTCGACGCTTGCTATGGCTCATATTCAAGTTCTCCAACCTTCTCTTCTGTCTAAGATGTCAGAAACCCTATATACCCATCTATGCTAGGAGGCATAGACATGGCTGTGCTCCGGTCTCTGATGACTTTAGATCCACTGTCTCCGGTTACTCTGGAAGCTCGGCACTTCATAATGATCTCCATTCCGCAAGTTCGTCTGGAGTTACTTCCAGGAGCATGGCTAGCTTCCCTAGATTTGAGAGTGCTTACTGGAATGTCCCATTCCACCCTAAATTTCGAATGTTTCTAGTTGTTCAAGTAGTCTCCAAGGTACTGCAATTCCGAGTGACTCCATTCAGCCTGAATATTGCACCTCAGGGTTTTCACAAAATTAACCAAGGTAGTTGCAATTCGTCGCAGAGATAGGAGTATCCTCACTTATGTATTTGGACGAATGGCTCTTCCAAGCTCCATCTAAGGAACAACTTTGTCAATATTTAAAGATGGTAATCAAGACCTGCAAGGCCATGAGCTTCTCCTTCAACCTTCCCAAATCTTTGGTTGAGGACTCAGACGAACTCTTGGAGCTTACACCTGTACTAGCTAGTTGTGGCAGAGTCTTCTGAGTTCTCTCTATTTTACTAAATAATTATTCCCCTTGGCCATCTGAGGTTCAGAAGGCTTTCGTTAGAAGGGAATCTAGAATTTCCTGTGTTCCATCAAGACAACATTCGACCTTTCCCGAGCTGCTTACTTCGACTTCGAAAGTGGTGGTGTTTTCCAGTCCACCTTGCTATGTCAGTACATTAGTCCCCTCCTGGATCCAACATGGGTGTCACTACAGACACACCCTCTAATGCAGTGGTTCCCAAACTGGGGGCCATAATCTGAGGCTATGCATAAATAAAACCAAAGGAGTTTAGCGGGTAGGTAGCCAGTGGAGGGAACTTACAGGTTCAGTACAGGTTTGTACAATGCCTTGCTGCCAGACACATCAGTAATACGTCCTTTTTTATATGATTCTGTGTTCTTGACATAAAACAAGACATGGCGATGTATTAGGGAAGCAAGATAATTTTAACTTGACATAATTCTAATCTAAGGCTTCCAAAGCTGTGTATTCTGTATGATAACCTGGTCTTGAATCTTACGTATCAGCAAGGATGTTCATATTAATCAATTAACGGGTTATTGTTGTTGTGGTGGTGGTGGGGGGGGGGGGCATGGACAAGGATCATGTATGAAAAGTGGGTAACAACCAGAAAAAGTTTGGGAGCCACTGCTCTACTGGATGGGGTCTTCAGTCGTCGGAGGGCAGTGAGGCTCAAGGCCTTTGGACACCAACTTAGTCTGCCTTTTACATGTCAAGAAGTTAATAGTGGCACTTATGTTCCTGCAATGTTTCCCCAAGATTCAGAATACTCCAATCTTGTTTCGGATGAACAACCATGTATCATTTCAGTGTATCTGGCGTCAAGGGTTGTCTCATTCTCTCGTACTATCGATAACAAAGAGCGGTTCGACTTGGCAGCAGCTTGACAGTTACACCAGATGGCCAGTTACCTACCAGGCCGAGACAACGTGTGGGCAGATGCTTGGTCTCATCATTTGGCATCGTCTGTAGTATGAGAACTGAAAGTCGAAGCCTCTGTAGACCAGGTGGATTTCTTCGGCTGTCCTCGGATACTGGTCATACATTTTCGTGTTTCCTCCACCTTCTTCAAGGATGCTCCAAACAGGGCAGAACAAAACTAACTTGGCTGCCTCTCAGTTACCTGGCCCTTTTGGAGAGAGGAAGATATCTTCAGGAATACTATGTTTTTCATGCCTGGAATTTTTCCCGTTTATCTCAACTTCAGTCTTGTCTATGAATGATAATGACTGGTCTCAAGATTATGGAGATTCCTCAGTATGACAGTTCCAGTCTTCTTGGAAGACTTTCTAGTGTTCCCTCCAAGTAGATTAAAGGTTATAGGTCCACCAATGATTGGCAGTCACTGGGACGGAGTGGAGCACACGCTGTGTGTGTGAAACACAACTATGGCACCCACGTGAAATTTGAGTCGGCTTCGGCGGTGGCTGCATGATCAGGAAGACCTCAGACTGCCGACTCAAGCCCCCCACCCTCTGCTCTCAGGAGTGGTGGCCTCTGACATCAGTGGCATTTTTGTCATGTACCGAGCAGAGATCAAGCTCTGATCCGCAGTTTTGCAGCAGCAGACTCTACCATTGTGCTACCCAGAAGCCATAAGAGGAGAGGATTCAGAAGATCTCTCAGGTTATGGTGTTTCAGTGTATATGTCATCTTTTACATGACAAGTATCGCACTTTGGCAACTATCCGATCCCACGAAGCAGCAATATAGGCTCCTCTGGTTTATGGTTGGACACATGTTGGTTAGAATGGTTACTCTGCAGCTTCTTCCTACATCGACCTCCATGCCATCATCTCTTCTGGAAGACCGTATTTTTAATGGTTTTAACATCTGGCATGAGAGCTTTCCAGTTACAGACCATTTCTTTCCTCACTCCATGGACAGTATTCACCAATATCGATGCCCTAGTTTCTCTAGCACCTGTACCTTTGTTCCTGGCAAGGAATGAGGGAAGGTCACTCTCTATTTCCATTTACAATTCCTGCTTGGTTCAATGAAGGAATACATTATCCACTGTGTCCAGTCGCAGCGCTCTGGTCTTACCTACATTCTACGGAAGCTGCACCACCGGAGTATCTCTTGGTGTGGCCTCTCAGTAAGTGTTCGAGAGTTCAGATTTTTTTTTTCCTATACCTCAACCTCGGGGCTGTAGGCTGTCAGTAGCCCGTGACTCTTGCGAGGCCCCGAGATTATTGGGTGTCGCACCAGATGAGACAGTGGAGCTTCGTGGTGATGTTGGTGCCGTAGCTTCTCTTCTGTCCAAATAGATGTCGACACCTTATTTATACACGTCACTATCAGGGGAGAGCAGCTACACCGTCACTCACAGCATCTTGGAATATGGTCTAGCATCTTCTATGTTGTGAGTTGACGACAATGTAGAGGGTATTTTCTTGATGTGTTGGCATAGCCAGGATAATTGACGACACAGCTGGACCCAGTTGACCTCTGAAAATCCCAGACGTTTTCTCGTGGATTCGAACCCGAGTCCTTCACAGACACAGTTCGTCTCTTTATCCACTCTGCCACCGTCTCCCCCAATTGCTCAAGAATTGTGTAAGGTCATCGAGTCAGTGGATCCAGCGAAATGTCCCAAAGGCATAAAATGGCTGCCTCCCTCCTGTTTCTATGCTCTCATTCTCTCGACACTACTCGTCAAGGTGATCACTTCTAGGAATATCATTGTGTAACTTTCACGTACATATATTCACTACGGTATTATCTTATGATCGTTAAGAGCACAAGTTCGGACAAGAGCAAATACTTCGTGAGGACAAAGAGGAAACTGAGTGGGTTGCCGATCGATATTGTGATGTTGTTTACTAGCCCGCTAACAAGAAAAACCCACCCTACATAGACCTAAATGGTGGGAAATAGCTATGACGGTGTACACCATCACCCGGAGTGCATGTACCGACGGTATATGACATCAGCCGGATTGTAGGGGTTAAGGTGGTTGGCTCGACCCGTAACCAGTTCTTTAGGAACAAACCGGGCTTCAACCGAGCTGACATAGTGGCCCCAGGTTTTGTTATTAGGCAGTCTCACCACACAGCGAGGTCTGAACACTTCTCCTGGCGTTGGTCGACAGCTGGAGTTATATATTCTATCTCGTTCCTTGATAAATATATTGTGTTGCTGTCTATCCAATTGGGAGTGTCTACATTATATAATTAGTGCCTACAGTATATAAATGTGTCTATATAATGTGTTAGCCCATAGAGTGTGTTAGTCCTTCTATAATGTGTTATTCCTTAGATAATGTGTTAGTTAGTAACTTGCTCACTCCCCAGTGTTTCATATTCTTTCGGGATTTGATTATTATTATTGTTCGTAGGTTAAGTCTGGGTTGTCGTGAAATCTTGTTAATATAATTATGTTTTATAGTAAAAACCTTTTTAATCACCTGATTTTGTTGGCCGATGTGTTAAATCAGTGATAAACCTCTACTACACTGGTCATAACAGTACTAATGACCTTGTTCTCTCTATACACACACAGATCATACACACAACAGACCTCTCTATGTGTGTATGTATATATCTATGTGTATTTCTATGTATATCTCAGTGTGTGTATTTCTATGTATGTATAGATGACCTTCCTCTATCTATACACACACCAGGCCTCTCTATGTGTATATGTATGTATCTATGTGTATTTCAGTGTGTGTGTATTTCCATATATGTACTAACGACTTTCCTCTCTACAAAGGAGGTGAAGGAAATGGGGGGAGTAACACTTGGGGAAGGGATCACTGAGAAAAAACGTTGAAAATGTGTCAAACTGTACTTAACCCATAGTCGTGGAGTGAGCAATCAATAACTACTTACCTTTCCTCCTTTAAAATTGATATACCTCCTGCTAAGCCAATATCAGTCCTGTATTATGTTCATATACAGTACAGTGGAAGTCAACAATGGAGGTATGGAGGTATAATCTAAGAGGAGGCGGCATGACGTCACAAAGGTGAAGCAAACTTTCTATTGGTCGGCTGTCTTCCCTACCCCCCATTGACTCAAAACAAACCTCAGCTGATCACGTCGGACCATCAATTTCACCAACATTCTTTGCCATTTTTTAGATAATGGTGGCTTGTTCAGCATATGAGTGTACCCAGGGAGACAGGAGTCTTTCTACTACATTTCATATGTATGTTAAGAAAGTCATATAGAAAATATACGACAGAAATTCACAAATCAACGAAGTGAAATTCATCACCTGCCTCGCACACCGCGACACGTAGAATATTAATACTGTACACACGAAAACTGTAAAGCCAAGGCTATTGTAGTGTTGTGATATTAACTATTAATGTATAACCTGACGTATATATAGGCTACTGGTGTGTAATGCTGGACCTGATAATTAAATCCTGGATTCGAAAGCTATACCAGTGGAGTACTCTTATGGTCTACCCGGTAGAAGCTCTGCCTGTCTCTGGTCCGGGGTTCGATTCCCCGTGGGTACGACTAAAATTTAAATGGATCAATTTCTTAGGTCTGATTTATATGGTTGATTTGATTCTTCCTATATGGATTTGATTCCCTTGATTACATATGGTTCGTTACTTGTGAGGTGGCTACAACGAAAGGAAATTTAGGTGAAAAAAGATGTAGTTTGTTGACAGGCTGACAGTAAAATATTATTACTATCTGCTTGTAACAAACTATAACTTTTGCTCACTTTCCTTCCTGTTGTAGGTATCTCACAAGTAGCGAGGCATACCAGATTCACGTGAGGTCAACTGTACTTGTTGTTATTTCTCTGTAACGTTATAATATGGTCTGTGGGTTGGTGTGTAAGCTATCACCTTCTCTTTTACTATACTTTTTGCATAAAATAAACTATTCATTCATTAATCAATTCATTCTTTCATTCATACTCCTAGGAAAAGTTTGCGAGAAGAGGTAATGCTCTAGGAAACAGCTATATTTAATGGGTTTAAGTACTTTTGATAATATACAGAATTGGATAATTTTATGCAGTTATCATATATGGAACAAATTCAAGTATCTTTCTGGCTATGATTATAGGATATATGAGAAAATAAGACCATAATTATAATGGGAGTAAAACAGCCTTGGCAATGTTTTGAGTCAATGGGGGGTAGGGTAATAGGCTCCCCCCTTGGCTTCACTTTGGGTGTACAGGACGAGCAGCTCATGCCGCCTCCTCTTAGATTATACCTCCATGGTGGTGTGGTATGTTGTACGGCAGGAAGGCAGGTCCAAGTCATTCAACATGTATCACGAAATTGTTTTCACGGACACATTTTGGAGCAAATATTACTTTGTTTCCATGATACTACCTACCATACATAAAGAAGTGGTCATTACCTGATTGTTTATAACCCGTAGAGTTTTATGTGAGACTTGTTTAGCACTGCCAGGTCTTTTCAAATGGGTAGGTGGCTGATTATCTGGTGCATAGCGTTATTTTTTCAACCAGCTTTCAACAGTTCTTTGATACACTCCTATCTCACTGACGATTTGTTGGCCACCATACCCAGCCTTGTAGAGCGTGTACTATAAATACGAGTGATTAATTCCTGTGTGAGTTATAGTTTAGGCTCTATCTACATGGTAACGAAACCACATCCCAAAATACAACGATCAAATTTGATATATTACGACACAGAAGACAAAACATAGCCATATTTTTACTGCATGGAGACACATGCCACGCCCAATTAAACCACTGAGATTCAGTGTTGCCAAGTCTGCTTAACTGAATATCCTCAGTAATCCAGTCCTATTAAGTATAGACCCTTCGTGCTTGCTATCTATGTTGTAACAGGCGTCGTATATTTCACCTGTGCCAAGCCTGAATGATAGATCAGTATTAATGATGGCGATACCGTTATCATCAGCCCACTTCTGAATGTGTTCGTTCAGTTCATTAATTTTGGCCAGCAGGGTGTCTGATTTAGGGCTGGGTGCAACTTTACAGATGATTATTTCCATGTTATCATTTTTGTTTTTCAATTCACTTACTAATGCACTAAGGTTGTCAATCACATCCGACGGGGCTCTACTTTCAATGGTATCGAATAAACCACCGTAGATAATACACTTTTGAGGTGCCCATGATAGCTTTTCATTTACCCAGCATTTTAATAGGTCAATATTTGCTTCATCCAGGGTTCTAATTTCACAATTAGTATGAAAATCCGACACTTTCATACTCTTTAGATTCATGTCACCGAGTAGTAATGTATCTTTATTAGTCTTTACAGTGATGGTTGTGTTGGCAGTTGATTGTTTTTCAATTTTTTCAAGACGTGTGTTAATGTCATTTACCTTATTTGAGATGGTGTGCTGGTGGTCCGGGGTAGAGGTCGGGGCTGCCTCACGTGATGCGTCTGTCTCACGTGGGATGCTTGCTTCTAGCACTGTCACTCGATCACACAATAATTGTAGCATTTCACTTATTTTTATGACTTTTTCCCTTAAATTTGTGGGTTCACTGTAGATATTATTGCTGATTGCCGGATCGGTATTCTGTCCGGGGCTTTCATTGTTATCGTCGGTAGGTGCGGCACTGGATGGTTTTGTTTTCTTTTGTTCCTCCATTATCATATCAATAAGCACATTTTTGTTCGCCCACACATTTGATAGACCCAAATCGCGACACTTCTTCTGGAGTTGAGTTTTGGTGAAGTTATCGTCGAGATATTCAGGTGTGATAATTGTTGGAGATATGTGGTGGTCTGTCTCGGGTGGCTGAAAGGACGCCATGTTGCCGGGGATAACAGGTAGCTCAGGTAGGTCGTTGAGGTCAGGAGCTAACCTGGGTATGTCTTACCCCGGCGAGAGACTAGACTAGACTAGAGAGAGAGAGGATGGGGATGAGGGACAGTTTGCATATGAGAGAGAGAGAGAGAGAGAGAGAGAGAGAGAGAGAGAGAGAGAGGGTGGGGATGAGCGACAGTCTGCATATGAGAGAGAGAGAGAGAGAGAGAGAGAGGATGGGGATGAGGGACAGTTTGCATGAGAGAGAGAGAGAGAGAGAGAGAGAGAGAGAGAGAGAGAGAGAGAGGATGGGGATGAGGGACAGTTTACATATGAGAGAGAGAGAGAGAGAGAGAGAGAGAGAGAGAGAGAGAGAGAGAGAGAGAGAGAGAGAGAGAGAGAGAGAGAGACAGAGAGAGAGAGAGAGGTACTGAAAACGTGGCAACACTGTACAGAGGTGCATATCCCACCCTAGCCATAATTTTAAACGAGTCTGACTATAGTCTACAATATTAATTGGTAAAAGTAGACAAGTTTTTAAGATAATACCTGTGTTGCCGTTTCATAAATTAATATCAGCTTTAAGAGTAAAGACCGTGTGATCGTGTATGAGACTTGGTGGCTTCTAATTCCTCCAGACCTTCAATATATTTTATGTTTCATGGCAATGTTAGAAGAACTCACTAACCTCCAAAACTTTTACTACATCACGTGGGTCATTAATTTAAACTCGTTTGATATTTATTTATTTTATTTTATTTATCTTAGTTATTTTATATTATTTATATTTAATTATTTATTTATTTTTATCTATGTGTACTATATACATCATTTGACCATCGAGACAGCAATAGTATACTTGTTTTTCAAGAATTGTTTTTCTTCCTTTGAAGTATTTTAGCCCAGTGATGATAACAGATTGTAATTCTTATCAGATAAATAGTCTCTCTCTCTCTCTCTCTCTCTCTCTCTCTCTCTCTCTCTCTCTCTCTCTCTCTCTCTCTCTCTCTCTCTCTCTCTTTTATTATAAGAGAAATGTTAGACATATTCTGTTCTGAAGCGAGGTCACCACCAAGGAACTATAGGACTATTGTCAAGGCCACCAAGGGTGTGGAAGTGTTGCCGCTCGCGTGTGGGTTTTTGTTTTATTTTTCCTTTGGTATTGGCAAATGATTATTATTTTGATCTACATATTAGCGTCCAGATTATGAATGTGATTATTCATCATCCTTGAAATTACTGTAAAAGCCAGTAAATGTGAGCATTTTATTCTATAATGATGGCAACACCTGTACAATCTATGCTTGAATATGGGTGCGGGATGAATCGGCTGTGTCAGTATTGCTGCCACTCATAAAAATGTATTGTTTATTTCTTTTACTTTGGATAATGGCATATTTCTACTTTTTCAAGCTTATTATTTTATATTTATAACTGTGATATTATTAACCACCCGAAAACTACGGAAAATTCCATTAAAAGGGACTACAATTTATTTTAGCAACACTGTACAATAATTATGCCATGATTCTGTGTAACTGTATAAATATTTTATGCATAATAAGATTACATTTGATTAATCCATCAAATACATAAGTGGAAAGTTTATATATATGAATTTATTTGTATTTGTGATGCCTTGTACATGAATAGCTTCTGTTTCACATATCAAGTTGGGGATACATGGCGACACTGTACAGAGTAACGGGACACACCACAGACGTATTTTTAAGCGAGGAAGACTATAGCAGCGATATCCAACGTTGTCCGGGTGAAGATCCTACATGTGGTTTTGTCAATAAATTTGATCTAATTATTTGTATGTCAACTTATTAGGAGGGTGGGAGGAGTCCATTATACGGTGTAGATGCTGGTCCCCCACAGAAACCATGTCAGCTTTTCAACCACAAAAAATATCCATGACGCAAGTACATGGCATTGTAACAGCCACAATTAAATAGCAAGACCTGGGATTCGAACCTGGGATCTCTCTCTCTCTCTCTCTCTATCTATCTATATCTATCTATCTATATCTATCTATCTATATATCTATTTCTATCTATCAATTTCTATATCTATCTATTAATATCTATATCTATCTATCAATATATATATATATATATATATATATATATATATATATATATATATATATATATATATATATATATATATATATATATATATATATATATCTATATATCTATCTATATCTATCTCTATCTATATCTATCTCTATCTCTCTATCTATCTAAATATCTATCTTTTTTTTTTTTTTTTATATTAACAAAGATGAGGACAAAGGCCACAGGCCCGCTTACCGTCCTCATCTACATAGTACAGTGAGAGAGTGGTCCAAAATCATGTCCAATTTCGTTCGAGATGCCCTAACACATTGCGTTTGAAGGTACATAAGTCGTAGAAAGGTGGAAAGATGGATGAAGGTAGAGTGTTCCAGAGTTGACCAGTTGTGTATATGAAAGACTGAGAGTACCGGTTAACTCTTGCATGAGGGAGTTGGACAGAAAAGGGGTGAGAACGAGAGGCTTGACGAGTGTTGCATGTTCTCCTGAGGGGAGGAAGCATACATTGAGAGAGTTCAGAAGAGCAATGTCCAGTGTAATAGCGATAGAAGAGAGAAAGTGATGCAACACTGCGGCGAAGAGAGAGAGGTTGTAGTGAATCAGTAAGAGGAGGAGAGTTGATGAGACGAAAGGCCTTTGATTCCACCTTGTCCAGTAGTGTTGTGAAGGTTGATCCCCCCCACACATGAGAGCCATACTCCATACAGGGGCGGATGAGACCCCTGTACAGAGACAGTAACTGTGTGGGGGTGAAGTATTCACGGAATCTGCGCAGCACACCTAACTTCTTTGAGGCGATTTTAGTCAGAGAGGTAATGTGATCTCTCCAGGAGAGATTATGAGAGAAAGAGACTCCAAGAATATTAAGAGAAGAGGAAAGGTCAAGTTGTGTATCGTTAAAGGAGAGGGGATAGACATCAGAAAGATTAGTACGAGTTGAAAGATGAAGGAACTGTGTTTTTGAGGCATTGAAAACAACAAGGTTCTCTCTGCCCCAGTTAGAGATGAGGGAAAGATCAGAAGTCAGGTGTGCTACTGCATCATCACGTGATGTGGAGAGGAGCTGCTGGGATGGACGGTTGTCAAAATGAGTGAAGTAGTGTAGGGTGGAATCATCAGCATAGGAGTGGATAGGGGAAGAGGTACAGTTAAGAAGGTCATTAATGAACAAAAGAAAGAGGGTGGGTGATAGAACAGAACCCTGAGGAACACCACTATTGATAGACTTGGAAGAAGAACAGTGACCGTCTACAACAGCAGCTATAGAACGGTCAGAAAGGAAATCAGAGATAAAGGTGCAGAGAGAGGGATAGAAACCAAATGAGGGCAGTTTGGAGATTAAAGCTTTGTGCCAGACTCTATCAAAAGCTTTGGATATGTCGAGGGCAACAGTAAAAGTTTCACCAAAGTTCCGAAAGGAGGATGACCATGAATCAGAGAGGAGGGATAGAAGATCGCCAGTAGATCGTCCCTGACGGAAACCATACTGGCGATCTGAAAGAAGGTCATGACAAATAAGGTGCTTATGAATTTTGAAGTTAAGAATAGATTCGAAGACTTTAGATAGACATGAGGTCAGAGCAATAGGGCGATAGTTGGAGGGTTGGGAACGGTCTCCTTTTTTCGGAACAGGTTGGATCAGAGCAAACTTCCAGCAAGAAGGAAAAGTGTTAAATGATAGACATAGACGGAACAGTTTGCCTAGGCAGGGTGTCAGCACGGAAGCACAGTTCTTGAGAACAACAGGAGGAATCCCATCAGGTCCTTACGCCTTCCGAGTGTTAAGGCCAGAGAGGGCAGAAAATACTTCCTTTGAAGATATTCTAATGGCAGGCATAAGTAAGTCAGAGGGGGGTGGAGTTGGAGGAACAGAGCCGGAATCGTCCAGTGTAGAGTTAGAGGCAAAGGTTTGAGAGAAGAGTTCAGCTTGAAGAGATGGCAACATTTCTATCAGGAAGGATGAGGGGAGGGAAAGAGGAAGAAGTAAAGTTACTGGAGAGATTTTTGGCTAGATGCCAGAAAGAACGAGAGGTGGAGGAGTTGGACAGGTCATTGCACTTGGCACGGATGAAGGATTTTTTGGTTAGTCGGAGAACAGATTTGGCGCGATTCCGGGCAGAGATATACAGAGCACGAGATTCATCAGTTTGAAGGCGTCGGTGCCGTCTGAAAGCTACCTCCTTGTTGTAGACAGCAGTAGAACAAGCGTGATTAAACCAAGATTTTCGTGAATTAGTAAGAGGGAAAGAATATGGAATGTATGCCTCCATGCCCGAGATGATCACCTCCGAGATGCGTGCAGCACTCTCCGAGGGACCCCGGCCACGAAAGCAAAAATCACTCCATGGGAAATCTTCAAAGTACTGCCTCAGATCATCCCAGCCATATCTATATCTATATCTATATCTATATCTATCTATGTCTATCTATATCTATCTATCTATCTATCTATCTATCTATCTATATATATATATATATATATATATATATATATATATATATATATATAAATTTATATCTATCTATCTATCTATCTATCTATCTATCTATCTATCTATCTCGACAACCACCATTGCCGTGGGTGAGTGAGCTTGTGTGATCTGTTTGAATTTGGCTAGCTATGCTGGGGGACATATAGTCCAGTAGGGTTACCCATGCCAGAAAGGTAGCGTTATTAGGATCCTGACTAAGAGTTGTCAATTCTTCACATTTCCCCCTTCTTGGTGTATCTCCTAGCATCCCCCTACTAGTCTTTTTCGGTTCTGTTAGTAGTAAGCTTCACAACTGCTCTTCAACTGTCCTAAAAAAAAGAAAAAAAAAAAAATCTTCATCACATTGGATATAAGTTTTTATTGTTAAGGACCTCACCAGCTACCTTATGCCGTGTGAGAAGGGAGGCTTTGGAACCTCCTAAAACCTTTTAATACTCACAGGTTTCGAAAGGGCTGAGATTGAAGGGATCTCAGGCGTGTGGGGTACGAGTAATGGAGATGCCTCAGGACCCCCATAGATATTCTCTTAGATTAATTAGCCTGACCAGCTCCCTGAGACCATTCTTAGGTGCCTAAAGGCTCGACTGCTCTTTGGTGAGAGAGCTTTCATGCCTCGCTGGCTGCCAGGCCAGTAAAAGATCTCGGATTAAATCGTGGGCATTTAGCTTTACTATTTGCTTTAAGTTTGGCCGCGGATGGAGGATTAATAGGGATTAGTAGGACAACGGTTACACTTCAAGCACCCCTGTCGAAAAATCAGAGTCCCATTTATTTGGGGACTCTTGTGCTGCTCAGTTGGGAGCTGCGGCACGATTGGGGCCGTCCGGCCCAGGGCAGACCTTAGGGTTGGTGTGCTTGGCTCATAAGGGTTTCTGTCGGCTGAACGACCGAAAACCTTTTGGAAGTAGGCGGATGAGACTTATGCGAGACTAAATCACATTACCCTTTCTTTTATATTATTGGTCTTATATTGAATTAGAGCGAGATGACTGGTCCATCAGCAAGAAAATTTACATGTACTACATGCAAGGTGTACCGCTGGTGTGAGGACTTCAGCGGGAGGAGTGCGAGTGACCTAGACCCCTCAAGTGTCTGCGACTTTTGCAAACTCGAGGAGAGGTTGATGGAGCACATGGCACTGCTCACGAAGGAGAACAACTCCCTAAAGGAGAAAGTTTTCCTGATGGAGTCCAAGAGGTGTGACTGCCACGTGAGAGACGAGGCAGTCCAAGGAGCTTCTTCACCGGAGAGCTCCACCACGGCGGTGAAGAACAAGAAGAAGAAGAACAAGAAGAAGAACAACAAGAATGAAGAGGGAAAAGAGACTGCAGAAAAGCAAAATGGAAATGAGACTGCAGAAAAGTGTGGAGAAGGGAGAAAACCCCAAGAAAACAGCTGAGGAGGGATTAGAAGAAAGTGAAGAACCAAATAAGAACAAGAAATTGAAAACAAGGTAACTAAGAAGTGTTCTGGTGTAAGAAAGACTTATTTACTTCCAAACATGAGTCGATGTAGGTAGTGTGGCTAGTGACTGGTTTGTTGTTTTTGTTGTCTCTTCGGAGTTTGATTTTAATTATTAGGTTTTCTATAACTATTATGGTTTGAGAAGATACAACAAGGTTAAAGTAGTTTACTCACTTTTTATTTATAACACGAGTTAGTATACAGAGTCACAATATGTACGGGTTAAGTTAGGTTAGGGAGCTAACTTTAAGAGAGATTACACGCTAGAGTAACCTTGTTATCAGTAGCTTACTGAGGCTATAGGAGCGCAACTAGGGTGCGTCCCTTGTGTCTCACATGACCTGTGTCGTCACTTTATGCTGGCGTGTTAGTGGTTCCCACAGAGAGTGAGTTCCATTCTCTTCCTGTTCAAGCTTAGGTCAGCAGTATTGGAGCATCATGTGACGGGTGTAAGTCTGAGTGTCTAAGTGACTCATATAAGTAAGTATTAAGTAAGTTATTATAAGTAGCCCTCTAATGAAGGTGAAACCGGAACAATGCTCGGCCACTACCATCCTTCGCCCTCGAAGGAACATTTATAATAATTTACATGTTGTTATATAAGGGTATTATCATCTTCTGGCATATCTTTCCAGGTTGATATTAATATTTTCCCTATTAAACTTAAGATTTAAATATATAGATATTATTATTATTGGAATACATGCAGTCTGTAGATGTACTTTATTATTTCTACAGATAATAATAATATTACATGTCCAATATACATTATGGGTAAATACATCCTATCTAAATGTGTAGTGGTGTGTAATTAGCCTATACATTTGTATCCTCATTACCTTGTGACACTTGTCTTTGCCGTTCGCGAGCTAATAATTGTTGGTACCAAGCGTACACCTTCCATATACACCAGCTAAATACAAAACGATCTTTACTTTATCTGTTATTATTTTTTTCTTTCTTTATCTATAGAGATGTTTTCTACAAGGTTAACACTGACATTAACTCTGTAGAAAGTGTGGACACAAAAGCTTTATGGTGATGAGTAGGTAAGTTAAGAAAAATGTTCATTCCTAATCTCACAATGACCCTGAGCCATATAATAACCATCCACCCAAACGTGTTGGACTTACCATTGCTAAATAATATCACACTTATTCTCTGTTTGTATAGTAGTAGTGGTTAGTACTGAAGTGCTCATGGTAGGAAATATTACTGACAGTTTTGAAAGTACAGTAAGATGTGGGAAGAATTGAGTCTGGCATTATGAATGAAAGGTCACACTGTGCCTTGTTTGCTAAATTCTAAGTAATCATATAAGCAGGACATACAGTACATGCAAGTGTAAGTATGATGTGCGACAGTCATCCAATGAATGTTTGTCCAAAGTGTCTATGGCAGTATAATCTTCAGATGAGACTATGTATGACTTGTCTACAACCAGCAGGGTATTATTTACTCTAATTGGAAATGGTCGTAATTCCCAAATATTAATTGACGTTTTTTACTTTTAAGGAATATTTAAGACTTTTCCTCTATGTTCAACCAAAATACCTGGCCAAAGTACTTGGGCTGTAACTGCTTTTTGTTGGGCAAGTGTAACAAGTGCTATACCCAGCAAAAACAGTAATAGAATCTTGTCTCAGTTAGAATGAGTCCAATGATAGAGTAGTAATATTCCACATCAGATAGGGTAAATATAGGGTTAAGCTTTTAAGTTTTTATAGCTATTTCCACTGCTGCCTGCGACTGCCAAGTCTACCAAGTCACTTATGACTACTTCGTTTAAATAATTAAGTTCCTTAACAGCTATGTCAATGGCTGCTATGTACTCACTAATTAATTGGATGTGTTCAATGTTAGGTATTATTCCAATTAATTGGTTTACCACAGAAGATAGTTGGTTAGTTAGTTCGTTCAATTATTTCATGGGTTTGTGTCGTAGGTGTTGCAGAGCTTCTTAAGTTTGAATGACAATTCTTTTCTGTTGTCCTAGGGCAGTAATTACCCCCCCTAGTTTCTTACCTAAGACAGTGACATCATCGGCCAGAGCTTCTTAAGTTTGAATGACAATTCTTTTCTGTTGTCCTAGGGCAGTAATTACCCCCCCTAGTTTCTTACCTAAGACATTGACATCATCGGCCAGAGCTTCTTAAGTTTGAATGACAATTCT
This sequence comes from Petrolisthes manimaculis, assembly GCA_034508575.1. Lineage (NCBI taxonomy): Eukaryota > Metazoa > Arthropoda > Malacostraca > Decapoda > Porcellanidae > Petrolisthes > Petrolisthes manimaculis. Next base: position 54,479 of record JAWZYT010002879.1, on the reverse strand, counting down.
TTTCTGTTGTCCTAGGGCAGTAGTTACCTCCCCTAGTTTCTTACCTAAGACAATGACATCATCGGCCATTGCTGTCCCAAACAACTGTTTACTCAACAAACCCATGAAATTAAAAAAAAAAGGCCACGTCTCTGACGACGAGCATGAGCAGTTTCTATATGTCTGTGTAAGTCTGATACATGTTGTCCAAGGTTTAAAATTATCTCTGGCATTTCTAGCAATCCGTGAACTTCCAGTTGTACAGTAACTAGAAAATTTAGAACATTAATTTTGTAACTCCAAACTTTTCTAGTAACATTAATTGGCAAATATATGAATCATCAGCAGAAAAAGCCTACAGTATGTGCAGAATATAGGTCCCATTTAACCAATGATCTGTGTACGAATTCCTGAAGCCGACTGTACAATAGACACTTATTATATTTTGTACTATGAACTGATGCATGTCATTGAAAGGTCAACCACACCACTTTATATTATTTACCTTTTTCCATTTCATTGTTGCAGAAGTGAATGAGGCTTCAGGTTCCTATGAGTGATACAATTTTGCTATATCTTTAGAAAATTATTACTCGGTATTTGTGTAGTATAGTCGGCATATCACTTAATATCCCATCATATAATATATAGTGCACAGTTGATTAAGAGTATATACAGTAGTTGATAACAGTTGTCCAAATCATGTAGCCAGGATACAACTATTATTACTTTCTATAATTTAATACAGTATATAAATACCACTCGTGGAGCTGAGCCTCCAACCCCCGCTGTTTAAGCATCGTTGCATGATTAAGGACAACTGATCATGTCGCCTTATGTTCTGAATTGTAAAAGGTTGCAAGACATTGAGTTTTGTGTCAGAAGCATGTAACCAATAAAGGCTGAAGGTCCAGGAGGTCTGTCAGTATAATAATGGTCATGTATCGTCAATGAACAATCCAAGTTGGTCTTCAGTGTTGGGTTTGACTGAAATGATTTAAGATATGCATTAACTTACAGAATTATCTGCCTCCCTGCCTTTTCAGTTTACTTTTCTCTATTATTTTTCTATTTTGATTTAATTTCAAGTGGCCCAGGCTTCAGTTTGTTTCCTTTTCTTTCTACATGATTGGTAAAAGGATTACAAAAAAGTTGTTTGTGTTTTCACAAACGTTTTGCTAAAGATGGGCTTCTTGAATGACAAATGATTAAATTTTGGAATCTTCAAACCTAATTCAAGACTAGGAATATTTTTTAAACTTTCTCAAGATTATGTGATTGGTTCATATTGTTTTTTGTCACTTTGTAAACAGGACTAAACAAAGTTTTAATGAAAATATTATTCCAGATGGGCTTTGTGACTGGCAGCAAGTTATTAGTTTTGGGGAAACATTCAAATGTGGTTTAGATACGGAAATTTCTTTTATATAAGCTTTACCTGTCATTACTAAGAATGAAGGTGAGTTATTGGTAGCTTTTCACCAAAACAATTATGATATTTTGGGAGATGCTCACTCCTCAGCCTTGTAGAGGTTTGCAATCTTTGAATACATGCTCTTGATTATGTACTAGGTATTCCATACTTACAATTTTAGTAGATAAGTACACAATTTTCTTTATTATCTAGAAATACATGTTAGCAGTCGTGTTCACTGGTATTGTATCGTACTTGATACTATATGTTACATGAAGGTAGGAAATATATAACTACTGTACCATATATTCCTGGGTTCTGTGATGGTGTCTCATTTATTGTACTTGATATTCAAGAATTACTTGGTTTGCTTTGTATGAAAGTTAAGTAATTTCAAAATAGTATTTTATCAGAAGATTCAGTGTGTTATATTTCGACATACTGTAATTGGTATTTCTCATCCAGGAAGTTGTGATTTACAATATGTCAATAAGCTGTATGAACAGCAAAACAGCACGAGGAATGCAGACTACTGCCAAGTGCAGGCCATACGTGTACTGTATATAGATGTTCTCACTCCTCACTACTGTACTACCCTGAGTTGTGGAGGCTGCATGCTCACTCACAGACGTTTACATATAACCACCTAATTCCCTAAGCTGTACTTTATACATTCAAATAACACATGAATAACACTGTTACACATGCACAACCATCATTAAGCCATCCATTTTTTGTTGTAGGATGGACTGGTACAATGATGGAACTTTGGTTTGTGTATGAGAACAGACGTCATTTTAAGGCGTGAAAGAGTATACAATGATATGTTAGACACACTACATGTTATTGATGAACACTTGCATTCATATTGTAAATTTTCTCGGGAGGAAATAAACTTGTGCCTAATTTCTTGTAAACCGTAATAGATGGTAACGATGGCTGTCTATAAGTAGAGAACGACCATGAATTAAGGACCCTGTGATCGCGTATGAAAACAACTCTTGTGTTACCCTGTTATCCATGTCTTATCCGGCTTGACCTCACAGATCATCTACATTTGGGGAAAAAAATAGACGCTTTTTATTAAATTAAGAATAAAACAATAAATAATTTCGTCCAGCCCCAAACCAATGAAATATTTTTAATAGTAACTTGATAATTCCAGTTTGTATTTCCCCATAGTGATTGAATGTCTATTGATGATTGTATGTCACTTATTTTGTAATCACACATCACGAGATTTATCTGTGTCATTATCTTCCTCTTCATCGTGAACTCCTTGTGGCATGTTTTTGTTTATTGTCTCTGGAAGGAAGAAGACAACAACAGCTGCCACCAATGAACCCAAACTGAACACTGCAGACGGAGCCCACACACCCACCTCACCCTGAAATTATAATATAGGATACAGTACACCCTCGTTATACACTGAATAATATATATTTGTGTCCATCACTTCATTTTACACTCAATCAGTCCCTCATTGAAGACCACCATATAATAATTATGTTCTCAGGCTTCTGATTTTCATTACCACACAGACTAAGCTATTCATTACCATATACTGTTTTTCGTTACTGCTTTCATTACCATATACTCTTTCATTACTGCTTTAATTACCATATACTGTTTTTCATTACTGCTTTCATTACCATATATATAGTCTATAAACTACTTACTATATAATTATTTACTGTAACACATTAACCCCACTGAGAGAGGGAAGGAACAACAATGCACAGCTGCGCAGATTTAAGATTGGCTGAGCAACTCTTGATGTTTGTTGTGGTGGGTAGCCTAATATTACACGACGAAACCGCATATAAATTCGGTTTGCTTGACGACACAAACGTTTCCTCGCGATTTGCTTCATAGTTCTAGTATCAAATTCAACAGATAATATCGTGTCCCAGAATGTTTAGAGCATTAGATGATTGTTTTCAGCTTACGCTACAGTGAAAGCATAGCTGTGGCTGTTAGTAAGTATGTTAAGGCTTACCAAAATATCGTTGACGTAAGGTGAGGCAGCACTTCCAATCCTGCTGCACATACTGACCTGTCCTGTAGCAATGGTTCTATACTTTGTGTTGAAGAGTTCTGGTGTGTAGTACCAAATTAACGCAAAAGCTGCAGTGATGGCCATCTTGCCACTCAATGAAAGGATTAACTTGACTGCATCGGGAACTGAAAAATAATATATGAACATATTAATTAAACATAGAAAAAAATATATGTGTGTATCATGTGTACGTACAGCAATAACACTCAATAGGATGAGCTGTGTTGGTGTGTTTATACCAGCAGGGCTCCAAACACTCTAAGACTTACTGGACCAGGGAGTCTGGGGGCCTCCGACCGACAGGGAGATTGGGGTAAAGGCTTTGATCCCATAGCCAGTGCTGTGGGCCCAAGTCCACGTTACCACATGAGTTTACACTGCTGCATGCAAAGGGAAATGTACCCCCGTGTGCTGACGGTCCACATAGCAGTGGGAAAAAAAGACCTCCGGTTGCAGTACACCACACGTGGATTTTTAATCCATGTGGGCAGATCTCGTCAAATCCACTAGAAAGTGACCAGGTCCTACAACAATCTTTATTCTAGCCTTGTGGGGCTACTTTATTTTCATTTGTTTTATACACTGCGACCAGAGTGTACTAGGGGTTGTTACGTGTCCCGAACTTTACACCATCAAAATAATGTATTGACACCAAGGATCATAATAGACAGGGTATAAAAATAATAAAGTATAATTACTAGGACAAACTCTAAATTAAAGGTTCGCCAGATTTGTGGTGAGGTGCTACAAATGTCCCCAGGCAACATGAGGAAGGTAGGATACTCTATGTAAACAATACTCGACCGGCTCACCACGTATGTCTCTTGATATACTGTGGAAAATAGTGATGAAATATGATCTACATATACAATACAATACACTACATATACAATAATAACAATAATAATAATATAAGTACAATACCTTAGAACTCTAATCAAACCCCACAACACTACCGAACTTCACCGTCCACCTCCTTCCACTATCACAGTTGTTCTGCTAACCCCGAGATTCTCACTTAACCGGGTTTTTATATCCTGAGTCACGTCACTAAGCTGACGTCACTCCTCTAACACAGGTAGCGAAACTGGTTCGTTCAGCTCTCTACTGAGACTGTACCGAGCTTCCTCCCCTAACAGGGTCTGTGGGGCAGGAGGCCATTCTGCCCTGGGAGAACAACAACAACACTCTTAGAGTTCAGCTTTAGTGAGTCTGAAGTAATATTATATGTTTAGTTCACGTGCACCATTATTGCTTTTAGATATTTTGCTTGCTTATATCGACAGGAAAAAGAATGACGTTTCGCTCTAGGAAGCTGCTTTACCAACCTTCGTGAAGCAGTAACATCAAGGTGGTGAGAAGTGAGATGGAGACGCTACAGATGATGAAGAGTATTGCAAATGTCTTCTTCCTTCCCAAGGTGGTGGTGGCCAGCCAAAGTAGAAGGTAGGCAGGAATCTCCATTAGACCGCCCAGGAAGGTGTACAGGTAAATGTTGGTACTGACAACAACACATGTATTAATTTATGTATCCTCACACTCTTTCAATTTTTCCTATTGTGCGTAGTTTGAGAAATTATCATCATCAGCAGTTAGTATTAGTATCATATGCGGTAATTTTTGGAGTACCAATCGGGGTCACCAATTTAATGTATCGTTTTTCAAAGCAATATTATAATTTTTTTATGCAAATAGTATAATGTATAGACACCAGTAGTATATTTATCATCATTATCATCATCATCTAAAAAAATAGGTCAAATTATTTCAGTATCATAGTGTCCCACTGACCGATACTGGCAACACTTTAGGTCAACTATGTACAGTACAGGAACTAATTAACTGTACACATTAAACTGTTGGTCAGTCAATGTAATGGTGGTGGTTGTACAGTCGGGTGCTGATAGAACAGACACACTTGAATCGGGCCCCACACTCATGAGTATAAGGTAAGATGTATAGTGGTGTGAGCGGCCTAATGCTTGTTGTGGGGATCATTTCAAGTGTGTCCGTTCCATCAGCTCACGACTGTACCTTGCTTCTGATGAGTTGCATGGTGTCGAGGAGGACTTGGTCTGGTGGTAAGGTGTTGTGGTTGACTGAGGCTGCCTTCTTGAGCAGGTGGAGGGCGTCTTGGTAGCGACCGTGAAGGATCAGCCAACGAGGGGATTCCGGAAACACCCTGACCACAGATAGATGCAGGATTGTTATTACAACTCACCTGTTTATATATAACCATTCATTCAATATCATTATATTTTGTTGACAGTTGTAAAGTATAATTATTGGGATGAGTGAATCCCTCTGTTTGGAAAAGTTTTAAATGTGTAATGGCGTAGGGAAGTGGCGTCCCCATCGCCCACCATTATTGTGATGGTGCAGTCAGCCTCGTATCCCCTACGATACAGGGGGGGGGGGGTGAAGGGGTATCACACTATAGCACCGCGTATGAGGTTTTCGTGGGACTGGCGGAACAAAGTTCTGTGAACGAGGAACAGTGGCGGTATTCGTGGGACAGAGGTGGAATGTATTTCTAGTCAAGACAGTCCCGCGTTATCCAGGTGGCAAATTAGTAAACTACTCTGGGTTTTCATTTTTCGACCCAGTGAAGCTTATATTTCCATACTTCATGATTTGGCAGATGTGGAGACACGACTTTTGTCGCCGACTGTACGTACAAAAAACTAGCCCGCGCTAGTGTGATAGCTACTGCCTCATCCTAGGTCCAGGGACTATGCTACAGTACCTGGACCTTGGCACTATCCGTCTGGTACATTGTTCCGCAGGTTCACGAAAATCTCGTACACGTGCTGGTGTGATACCCCCATAAGAGTTGGGGACCCCACTCTCTAACAATGACCCCACCAATGGCACAAATTGTCTCAGAACTGGAGTCAGGGTCCTGCACTGATGCTTGAACCTCTCCACCTCAAACCTGGAAATGTGATGATGATGTAAATGTGGCAAGATAAACACTTTCAATAACTTAGTATGGAATAATACTTTGATAGCTTCTTATAACTAACCAGAAATATATAAGTGTATAGAGGATGGGTATAGTGAAAGCAGCCTGTAACCAACGCCATGGCCGTATGTAATAGGCTACAGCAGGCACTGTCATGTAGCCCAGGGCCCAAGGTATTAGATATAAGGAACCAACAGCAGTCCGTTGTGATGGTGAACACCACTCCATACCTGAAACACAACACACGTTATTACAGTTTTATTTGTATAAGGTGGTGAGGATTTGTAGTCAGGTCGCTAGATATCAACACTTGTAGAGCAAACATTGAGAAAAGATCAGTATTACAAGAAATAAATGAAATTGTGAGATGCAACTTACAGACGATAACTGGTCCCATGTAGTAAGTAGCCCAAGTCTAATGCTTGGTGCATCATCCGAAAAAATAAAAAAGTTTCCACGTTGGGTGAGCATATGGTAAGTAGACTGGTTAATATTGACGACACTGAGGAAAAGAGCACAGCCTTCCTTCGTCCAATACTGGAAACACAAGACACAAATTAGGACATACAGTATATTGATGGCAGTGGATATGTGGCTGGTAATTCCTCTTAAGAACCCTGTGATGTAGTCAGATAATTGGAGATATGTGAGTCCTTCAAATATTGCCACGAAACACCCCCTATATTATATTCCGTGGCATGGTCAGGAGGAATCATGCACGAACACAGGGTTCTTAAGGGATTACCAGCAGAGCAAAAATAAGAGGGCTACTGATTCTTCCAAAATATGTCAGGAAACAGACAGACGACTTTAATGTTATTGTATTGTACTTTAATGGGGATCTGTTTTGGGGCACAATGTGGAGGAATCAATAACCCTCCTATTTATCGAGAGACTATGTATGTGTTACGGTCACTTTGCGGAATTGGTCATTTTGGAAAATGACCAAAATGTCTGTCAGTATGCAAAATGCCCATATAATTATGGTCATTTTGAAAAATGACCACGGGTTTGGTCATTTTACGAAATAACTGTTAGTATCGTCGGTCAGTTTGTAAAACGACCAAAACAGCTGTTGGTCAATATGCAAAAATGTACAAACACGCTCGAATTATTATCCAATGCAGATACAAGTGTTTTGAAGCACTGTGTATGTGTGTGTGTGTGTGTGTGTTGTCAAGGTCGGCCGAGGTGTAGTGTGTGTGTGTGAGGGTGTTGTCAGTTCCTTCCTACGGAAGGTTGGTCGAAGACGGAAATATTCGTGCTCCTCTCATCACTGTGTTGAAAGAATATTGTATGATGAAAATCTGCACAATGGAGAAAAATCATATCTCTGTAAACACTAACCCGATTCATCTCAAAGTATTAATATGTATTGACAGAAAAGGTTTAATTGGAGAAATGGTGGCCACTTAGATTTAACATTGAAAAACCCATTTAACGTATGTTTTGTGTAATATCTACATAAATACGGAACCAATTCAATACAGAACCAACTCAAGGCCTATATGAAGGACATAAAGATAGCAAAGGGCGAGTGGTTGCTGCGGTGGCGGATTGATCTTTAAGGGGCGGTGTTGCCATCGAATGAGGTCTTGTTTGCGTATGTCGCTGATATTGGAGACATACTGTAAATAACTTACTCTACTCCACCCTTTGACTAATTATAATATGATTGAACTATGCTTCCAGAAGATATCCATAGAGCAGACTACCAATGAAGGTCCCCAACTGGTGGATAGAACTGGTGGTGGAATACAAGGCTCGTCTTTCACAGGTCAGGTCCCACTGTAAGGGTCACCACATGCCAATTATAATGTTTATAAATATAGGGGAGGAATATTTAGTATTTACATTTCGTGATGTGATAGAAGTCTGAAGTAGTGTATAAGAATAACTGTAAATAAGGGAAAAACTGTGACTTAGCAAATCTTGTGCAGTTAATTGTACTTCATGATGTACAATTTACAAAGATCATTTTACCGTTCTGTGAGACTTTTTGGAAAGAGTGTCTATGTATATCATTTTTTCCCTACCTCGGTGATTACACGACTCATAATGAGAAGTGATACATGTATACATTTTAGTTAGTTTTTATAAAGAGCATATATATATTCTTTTCCTTTACCTCAGTGACTACACTTGACTCATATTAAGAAGTGTTACATGTATAGGCTACAGTTTCGAGAGTTTTTTTATAAGTGTGTACAGTTCAGTAAGTATATATAACATTTGTTCCCTTATTATTATTATTATTATTATTATTATTATTATTATTATTATTATTATTATTATTATTATTATTATTATTACCTCAGTAACTACACTTGACTCATAGTAAGAAGTGTTGTAGACTCTGGAGTAACAGGACAACAGAGTGTTGTTGTCATCGTTGTTAACAGAAGGAATGTTATTCATCGTTTCGTTAAATCCGAGTTGTGCAGCGGCCGTGTAGTTGTAGTTGTGCATTAAACATCCTTCTCGTTTACCAGTCACATTACTGTACAATATTGTGAATAATTAAGAAGGTATTTAACATATTCCAATTATCCAGAGTGTTACAACATATTCAACAATATCTGACGAGTACATCCCTTTCATCCGTTAGTGCAGACTGGGATATTATTATGGTTAAAATATAGAGATAATTGTATACCTTAGAGGAATTGCGAAGGTAATGATTTGTTGTTGGGTCCAGTTGGCTTCCATTAACTGAGGTACGTGACACCAGTAGTCAGGAGTGGCTCCCAGGTATTGGTAAGTCATCACACTGAATGGAGTTGGTAAAGCACCTGATGGAGGAACATATAGTAAATGTCAAATGGATGAGCAACCAGAGAAAACAAAATATAAGTTGTTTACTGTAATAACGTCAAGCTGTAATATACAGAGAGCAAATACAAAAGTACTGTCCTCATCCAACCCAAATTGTGTGTGTGTGTGTGTGTGTGTAAATATAGGGCAAAGTCATGACCATCACATCCAAGAACTTCTCAGAGGGAAGGAAACCATATCTACAGAGATAGAAAAATTAATTGACTAAGTGATAGATTGATAGACAGATGGTATAGCCGGTCTCTTGCTTAAGGGTATTGTTGTATATAAAGTAGATCATAAAGAATTTACAATGGTTACCAAGGTTCATTGTACAGTACTTGATCAACGACAGAAATTATAGTAATATGTAAAAACAAACAGTGATATATTCTTACTGAAGGCACACGCGATGATGATAGTAATGTTCCAGCGACCATTGGTGCCCACTGCCTCCAGCAAGTCCTCAAAAGTGGTGAGGGATTTTGTGTTTCCAGGGTCGAGAGTTTTCTGGCTAAAGGTGAGGAGATTTGTTTTCGTCTCCTTGTGATCTTGAGCATTGTTGTTGTAGACTTGCACCACCATACTACTATGTGTCTCATCACCATCCATCGTCATTATCCTTCAATGTAAAGGTGGTTTTAATTAGTCGGCAGATAAGTTGAATATTACCGTATACCAAAAACCATGTGGGAAAAAAATTAAATGCCTTTTCCGCAAATGAATCGAGTCCACTCAATCACAATTATTGCCTTTTTTATACCTCTCCTTCCCTCTAACTCCTGCTAATAACACCCCTTCCTCCCCACTGCTTACATACACTTTTCGAGTATATTCCAGTGTTAAAGAAGGAGTAGATAGCCAATGGGACATAATTGGTGAATTTGATATATTGTTTTGATGCTCGTATTACTCAAGACGATACAGTGGTTGGAGAAATGTGTATAGATATATGAGCCTAAACTCTTTGCTATAATTCTCCCACTAGAGGTTTATAGTATTGTCGACTCTCACGAGGCTCAAAGTATGTCTGTCCCTTTTCTTCAATTTGATATACTTTTACTTAGCCATATTATACCTAAGTTAATTAAGGAAAGCACACCACACATTAAGATAATAACTCTATCACTTCACATCTATATATGCACATGATGTAAGGTATCTTTAATATGGCGTCTAAGATCATTCATTAACTCATCAACATTTTCACTTTAACTTTACCTTTCAACTCATCAAACATTTTCACTTTACCTTACCATGCAATATAGCCCCGGGGGTATGTGGAGCAGCAACAGTAGTAGTAGCAGCACCACCACCAACTACCTTTGAATATGAACGATATCTGATGGCTTTTGAGAGAGTTGTAACAGCTGTTGATGTCAGTCCAAGTAATTTACGACGTAATTTGTAGTTTTTACAAGACGTATGATCACACACATGTGGAGGCTGTGTTAAGTAATTTATCCTCAGTCAAATTACATACATGGATACATACATACATACATACATAGCCTACATACATACATACCCCTGGTTGAAATACTGACATAACTCATAGACTTATTTTATTTTCATACATACCCGGTATGCATATAATTTATTGCATATGCTTAATCATACAGTTTTACATGACGAAGTATAGTAAATATCATTACAGATTTAAAGGACCTTGTGATGTTGTCAGAAAATTGGAGGTAAATAAGTCCTTCAAATATTGCCACGAAACACACACACCTATTTTTATTATGGTATAGTCAGGAGGAATCAGAAGTCTCCAATTCTCATACACGATCACAGGGTCCTTAAGGTGATAATTAAGTTTTGGTACATTGGAGTGTCTATATTCATCCATAATATGCCAGGAAACAGGACCAGATGAACAAAAATAATGGTGTCCTGTTGCTTGGAATAGTTTGGAGAATTCAGTTGCTCCAGATTTACCAACACAAAACTTCCCCCCTTAAAGCAAACACAAGCCATAATACACACATTCGTAAACTTAATTAAAAATCAACCAAGTGTTTCGCAGAGAAGCTAATAATAGTTATATATGGGTTCTTCATTAAGGACCCTGTGATGTAGTCTAAAAATTGGAGGTAAACGAGTCCTTCAAATATTGCCACGAAACACCACCTATATGGAAGGAGCTTGTTTCATGGCATAGTCAGAAGGAATCAGAAGCCTCCAACTCTCATACACGATCACAGGGTCCTTAATGCAATTCTATGGAGTTTGCCTTAAGGGGAGAGTATACTTTTGGTACATTGGAGCGCCTCGATTCCTCCAAAGTACACCAGTAAACAGAACCAGATGAACAAAAATAATGGTGGACTGTTGCATGGAATAGTTTGGAGGAATCATTATCTGAACACCTGATCTGAATATTGACACGAAGGTTAATGACCTCTTGGATGCATTAAGGTGGGACTTCTTTATTTTTTGGAACATTGGAGTGCCTTGATTCTTCCAAAGTATGCTAGGAAACAGGACCAGAAGAGCAAAAATAATGGTGTTCTGTTGCTTGGAATAGTTTGGAGGATTCAGTTGCTTCAAAATGACCAACATAAAACTTTTCCCTTAAGCAGCAAGACTTGAAAAACATAAACACATTAATATTGGCTACATGTATTCTTTCTCTCGTCCTTCCTAATTTTTACCCCCCTCTCTCCCTTCCTTCTATCTCCCTCTCTCCTTCCTTCCTTCCTTCCTTCCTTCCTTCCTTCCTTCCTTCCTTCCTTCCTTCCTTCCTTCCTTCCTTTCTTTCTTTCTTTCTTTCTTTCTTTCTCTCTTCCTTACTCCTTTAAAAACTCCCTCCTTCCCTCCCTTTATTCCTTCCCTCCTTTCTATCTCCCTCCCTCCCTTCCTTTATTCCCTCCATTATTTTCTATTTCCCTCCCTTTGCTCCTTCCCCCCTCATTTCTACTTCCCTCCCTCCCTTTACTCCTTCCCTCCTTTCTTCTACTTCCCTCCCTCAATTCTTTATATCTCCCTTCCTTCCTTCCTTCCCCCATTTCTACTTCCCTCCCTCCATTTATTTCCTCCATTCTTTTTATCTCCCTTCCTTCCTTCTTTCCCCCATTTCTACTACCCTCCCTCCATTTATTCCCTCCATTCTTTCTATCTCCTATCCTTCCTTCCTTCCTTCCCTCCTTTCTACTTCCCTCCCTCAATTCTTTTTATCTCCCTTCCTTCCCCCATTTCTACTTCCCTCCCTCCATTTATTCCCTCCATTCTTTCTATCTCCCTTCTTTCCTTCCTTGCTTCCTTCCAATCACCAATCAATGCCAAGAGGATTTGCCTGACAGAGTGTGCTAGCAATATCCGTCCTGGGCAGTTCCTCCAGAGTTCCGTTGTTGAATATAAAGGCTGTTGAAGTAGTAGTCTGGGCCACGAAGTACTTGACTGGTGTCGTAGCAGCCACCTGGAGAATAATTGGGAGAACTTGTTTTGATTGTTTCATCACGACTTAAATAAAAGGGAGGATTTTTTTTTCTTCACGACTGACTTAGATCACAGGGAGATTTTTTTTTTTTTTTTTTTTTTTTTCTTTAAAGGGAGATTCTCTTGTTGGTAAATATGGAAGGCTATTGATTGTTTCCTCCAAGCCTCATACGTCAGTAATCTGTTTCATGACATAGTAGTTTGGAGAAATCACAGACCTAACAATTCACTTTTGTTACATTGGAGTGCCTTGATTCCTCCAAAGTATGCCTGGAAACGAGACCAACAAATGAACAAAAATAATGGTGAACCTGTTGCTTGGAATAGTTTAGAGGATTCAGTTGCTCCAGATTTACCAACACACACCTTTTCCCAACAACAGAAAGACAGTCAGTAACATTGGTCAATTTTTTTTTTTTTTTTTTTTTTTTTTTACCTCGGTCGAGTTGAAGGGGCCTGCATTGACCCACATCATAATGGAAAGCTGCTCATCCATTGTCAATCTAAGCCACGGCATAATATCTGAGGCAAGGGGTAAGGATTGTATTGAGAGATTTTATTCTGGTGGTGGTTGTAGAGGTGGTGGTGATGATGGTGGTGGTGGTGGTGATGGGGGTTGTGGTAGTGGTGGTGGTGATAGAGATGGTGTTGGTGGTGGTAGTGGTGATGATGATGGTGGTGGTGGTGGTGGTGGTGGTGGTTGTAGAGGTGGTGGTGATGGTGGTGGTGGTGGTGGTGGTGGTGGTGGTGGTGATGGGGGTTGTGGTAGTGGTGGTGGTGTTGGTGGTGTTGGTGATGGTGGTGGTGGTGGTAGTGGTGGTGGTGTTGGGGGTTGTGGTGGTGGTGGTGGTGTTGGTGATGATGATGATGATGGTGGTGGTGGTAGTGGTGGTGGTGATGGTGGTGGTGGTGTGGTGGTGGTGGTGGTGGTGTTGGTGATGATGATGATGGTGGTGGTGGTGGTGGTGGTGTTGGTGATGATGATGGTGGTGGTAGTGGTGGTGGTGGTGGTGGTGTTGGTGATGATGATGGTGGTGGTGTTGGTGGTGGTGTTGGGGGTTGTGGTAGTGGTGGTGGTGATAGAGATGGTGTTGGTGGTGGTAGTGGTGATGATGATGGTGGTGGTGGTGGAGGTGGTGGTGGTTGTAGAGGTGGTGGTGATGGTGGTGTTGGTGGTGGTGGTGTTGGTGATGATGTTCATGACATACATAAAATAGAAATGACATATAGGCTGCAATAGGCATACTCTTCTTTCTTATAGCAAAACCATTCCTTCTTTTACACCAGAGAAAATATCACCTACCATTTTTCCCCATTTCCTTCAATTTCACAAAAAAAAAAAAAAAAAAAAAAAAAAACTTCCCTTGAATTAATTAAACCAGACAATATATCACTTACCCTTCTTACTAAAAAAAAATAATAATAAGCACACACACACACAGCCCACGTACTCTTCTTCCTTGTGACAATACCTTTCCTGTAATAACAACACACCACACAAAAAAATATTCACCTACCCTTCTCCCTGGCAATCTCGGTGATGGCATCTAACTGGACGTACAGTCGTGGTCAAATATAATCATCCATATAGGGGTAACTCACGTAAGATTTTAACAGCTTTCCTCTGTTCCTTAGATGATAAACTTTACAATAATTAAGTTAACTACCATCTTTTAACTTACTACAATTAGCTACACACTACTTAAAACAATAATATCATATATGAACGTGAAAACATTAGACAGTAAATTGTTTGAAATACCCATATGTGGATGATTATTATTGACCACGACTGTATGTGTGTGCTGAGGCGATGCGGTGACCTGGCTGCTTCTTACACAAGTCCAATGAGGAAGGATAGTCGTCTGTGTTGTTGTTAAATTGAAGATAGAGTAACCCATCGCTACCCAACACGTAGGTCCCATTCTGGAGTCCCTCTGCAAAAATATCCACTGAGATGTCTTGAAGCCCATGGTGAATAAATACATGTGTGAAAGAATAATGATCGAATATAACAATAGGAATAAATTAATGAAAAATAATGAATAAATGAAAGACTTATCATCCAATAAAACTGGAGGGTGTTAGTGTGAAGCAGAAGGTGTTAGTGTGAGGTAGTGGGTGTTAGTGAGAGGTAGTGGGTGTTAGTGAAAGGTAGTGGGTGTTAGTGTGAAGTAGGAGGTGTTAGTGTGAAGCAGAGGGTGTTAGTATGAAGCAGAGGGTGTTAGTGTGAAGTAGAGGGTGTTAGTGTGAAGCAGAGGGTGTTAGTGTGAAGCAGAGGATGTTAGTGAGAGGTAGTGGGTGTTAGTATGAAGCAGAATATGTTAGTGAGAGGTAGTGGGTGTTAGTGTGAAGCAGAAGGTGTTAGTGTGAAGTAGAGGGTGTTAGTGAGAGGTAGTGGGTGTTAGTGTGAAGCAGAAGGTGTTAGTGTGAAGTAGAGGGTATTAGGGAAAGGTAGTGGGTGTTAGTGTGAAGTAGAGGGTGTTAGTGTGAAGTAGTGGGTGTTAGTGTGAAGTAGTGGGTGTTAGTGTGAAGTAGAGGGTGTTAGTGTGAAGTAGAGGGTGTTAGTGTGAAGTAGTGGGTGTTAGTGTGAAGTAGAGGGTGTTAGTGTGAAGTAGAGGGTGTTAGTGAAAGGTAGTGGGTGTTAGTGTGAAGTAGTGGGTGTTAGTGTGAAGTAGAGGGTGTTAGTGTGAAGTAGTGGGTGTTAGTGTGAAGTAGAGGGTGTTAGTGTGAAGTAGAGGGTGTTAGTGTGAAGTAGAGGGTGTTAGTGTGAAGTAGTGGGTGTTAGTGTGAAGTAGAGGGTGTTAGTGTGAAGTAGAGGGTGTTAGTGTGAAGTAGAGGGTGTTAGTGTGAAGTAGAGGGTGTTAGTGAAAGGTAGTGGGTGTTAGTGTGAAGTAGAGGGTGTTAGTGTGAAGTAGAGGGTGTTAGTGTGAAGTAGAGGGTGTTAGTGAAAGGTAGTGGGTGTTAGTGTGAAGTAGACAACACCACCGCCTCTTCTCACCTGGCCAGAAGAAGTAAACAGATCCTAGGGAAGGTATGGGTTCTAGTCTGTCCGGTCCCCTCCACGCCAGACGACACAGAATCCCTTCCCCAACACTCCTCTTACTCCTACTCGTCCCAGTCACCCCAGCTTCAGTCACCCCAGCTTCAGTCCCCCCAGCTTCAGTCCCCCCAGTTCCAGTCCCCCCAGCTTCAGTCCCCCCAATTCCAGTCCCCCCAGTTCCAGCCATCGCAGCCACACAGTCCGAGTGAGTCCAACAAGCGATTCTACACGAGGCTTTAGTCATGGATATAAACAGGCTGCTTAGTAGAAATTGTGTGTGTGTTTGTTTGTGTGTTTGTTATTTGGTGAAATTTCGCCAAGTATGTTGCTCGGTGATCTTGTGTGTTTGTGTGTTTGTGGCTATGTCTGTAGCTTCGCGGTCTACAGGTCGCAATTCTTGTCCAATTTTGCTGAAATTTTCACCACAGGTAGGCATCACAATTTCTAGGTCACCTAATGTTTTTCAAGGTCAAAAGTAAAAAATAAAAAATAAATGAAAATTTATAAAACCGCAATAATTTCGCTTGTAGAGATCTGATTTTGATCAGACGTTTTCTGTAACAATTATGTTCAATTCTGCTTCTAATGGTACTTGAGCATTAGGTCGAAAATCAAGGGGTCTGAATTTTGCCATACTTTCGCCAAGTCCTCGCTCTACGAGCGAATTCTTATTTGTTTGTTTGTTTGTTTGTTTGTTTGTTTGTTTGTGTATGTAGGTGCGCGTGCGCGTGCGTGTGTGTGTGTGTGTGTGTGTACTACGAGTATTAAAAACCAGTTCAGACAGACTGTTCCACGACTTACAAATGTTGTGTGTAGTAAAGTCCATGGTATAGGTTGGGTGAAGGGAAAGTCCCACATCACGAGTCTCCAATCACCGAGTTGCTGATGAAGTGAACTGAAGGGTCGAGTGCAACAACAAGAGGTAACGAGGCAGGCCACAACACAGTCACTCCAACAACCCAAACAGCAAATATCACCCAGTGACGCCAAGGGTCGAAAGCACTCATCATTCCTGGGTTATCAAAGGAGAGTTGAGTTAGGTTAGGTTAGGTTAGGTTAGGTTAGGTTAGGTTAGGTTAGGTTAGGTTAAGTTATATTAGGTTAGGTTATATTAGGTTAGGTTAGGTTATATTAGGTTAGGTTAGGTTATATTAGGTTAGGTTAGGTTAGGTTAGGTTAGGTTATATTAGGTTAGGTTAGGTTAGGTTAGGTTAGGTTATATTAGGTTAGGTTAGGTTATATTAGGTTAGGTTAGGTTATATTAGGTTAGGTTAGGTTAGGTTAGGTTAGGTTATATTAGGTTAGGTTAGGTTAGGTTAGGTTAGGTTAGGTTAGGTTATATTAGGTTAAGTTGGGTTATATTAGGTTAGGTTAGCCAATTGTTTTGGGGTTATTGTAAAGAGTGTTAGAGTGTGTACATTATTTAATAATTAATTAAAGAGTGTAAGAATGGGTAAATTATTCTGGAGTTATTTTAATGTGTGTTATTTTTATTAATCTGGTCCTGTTTCCTGGTAGACTCTGGAAGAATTAATAGTCCTTCAGTTCTCCCACGAAAGATGACTGACTCCCTGAATAAGAAAATATATAAACTTTGGCCAGATATAAAATATGTTTGAGTCCAGGTGATGTATATAGAAAATTGAAATTCCTGCCTGAGACTCTATCATTAATTAAGGACTCTGTGATTTGTATAGGGGAATTGGAGGCTTCTGATTCGTCCTCACTCTGCCACGAAATTCTCTGCTTCGTTATAGGTGTGTGTGTGTGTGTTTCGTGGCAATATTTGAAGGACTCATATACCTCCATTTTTCTGACTACATCACAGGGTCTCTTAACCTTGATTCCTCCAAAGTATACCAGGAAACAGACCCAGATGAAGAAAAATAATGGTATCCTGTTGCCTGGAATAGTTTGGAGGAATCATTATCTACAAAAAAAAAAAAAAAATGGGAGTAGGGGACAGGCTTGGGGGGTAAAGGGGAGGTGTGGGAGTAGAGGGACAGGCTTGGGGTGGGTAGAAAGCCTGTCACCCTATTCCCGCACCCATCCCCCTAACCCCTCCCCCTTCCAAGCTTGTCCCCCTACTCCAGCACCCCCCAAACACCCCCAAGCCTGTCACCTACTCCCACACCCCCTTAAGACACCACAGTTAAAATCAATGTTTTCAGAAATTACCATCACGAAAATTGGAGGTAAATGATTCCTTCAAATATTGCCACGAAACACTACCTATAGGGAAGGAGCTTGTTTCGTGGCATGGTCAGAAGGAATCAGAAGCCTTCAATTTCCATACACGATCACAGGGTCCTTAAACTATTTTGCCAAGGTTTGTGATGTTATGAACGAGGGAATTGTCTACCAAGTGACTCGGTGATTTTCATAACAACAAACCTATTACTATATTATGTTGTGCTGCAGTTACATAGACTTATATTTTCTGTGTGTTATGAATCCTTGAAGACTTGATAGTGTGTGTATATGTTACAGGCAGATAGTGAAATCAGGCTTTACACGTAATGACTCAACATTTCAGGCATTACACGAAATGACTAATTCACTTAGTCGGTTCATGAAAGGGCTAAAATTTCTAGGCATTTCGTGTAATGACTGAAATATCGATGTTCATATTACCGGTATGGCTCGAAGCCCCAACTATCTAATATTCTATAGACCTAGACCGAGTGAATTGACTCGAAACTGTAAATAATGATAGGTTCATATCAAACTCGGTGCCTGGAGTTATGAATTACCTCCAAGAAGTAGCTCAGTTGAGAGTGGAGCTTAGCAGTGTTTACATGGAAGTTGAGCTCACACAAGCTACGATAGAACTGACAGAGCAGCAACCAACTGATTATGAACATTTGTTCAAACGAGAACTGTATAAAGTATTCGAGAAAAGCAAGAGGCACTTAATACCTAAGGAAACGTATAATAAAACAATTGAAGAACTAAAGACTGCTGCTCAAGAAAGTTCTTCCAAGTCTCGACATGGTTACTACGTGCTGGGCAAGTAAGTATTTTTTTTTTTTTTTGCCAGGGTCATTATTATTATTATTATTATTATTATTATTATTATTATTATTATTATTATTATTATTATTATTATTATTATTATTATTATTATTGTTGTTGTTGTTGTCGTCGTCGTCGTCGTCGTCGTCGTCGTCGTCGTCGTCGTCGTCGTCGTCGTCGTCGTCGTCGTCGTCGTCGTCGTCGTCGTCGTCGTCGTCGTCGTCGTCGTCGTCGTCGTCGTCGTCGTCGTCGTCGTCGTCGTCGTCGTCGTCGTCGTCGTCGTCGTCGTCGTCGTCGTCGTCGTCGTCGTCGTCGTCGTCGTCGTCGTCGTCGTCGTCGTCGTCGTCGTCGTCGTCGTCGTCGTCGTCGTCGTCGTCGTCGTCGTCGTCGTCGTCGTCGTCGTCGTCGTCGTCGTCGTCGTCGTCGTCGTCGTCGTCGTCGTCGTCGTCGTCGTCGTCGTCGTCGTCGTCGTCGTCGTCGTCGTCGTCGTCGTCGTCGTCGTCGTCGTCGTCGTCGTCGTCGTCGTCGTCGTCGTCGTCGTCGTCGTCGTCGTCGTCGTCGTCGTCGTCGTCGTCGTCGTCGTCGTCGTCGTCGTCGTCGTCGTCGTCGTCGTCGTCGTCGTCGTCGTCGTCGTCGTCGTCGTCGTCGTCGTCGTCGTCGTCGTCGTCGTCGTCGTCGTCGTCGTCGTCGTCGTCGTCGTCGTCGTCGTCGTCGTCGTCGTCGTCGTCGTCGTCGTCGTCGTCGTCGTCGTCGTCGTCGTCGTCGTCGTCGTCGTCGTCGTCGTCGTCGTCGTCGTCGTCGTCGTCGTCGTCGTCGTCGTCGTCGTCGTCGTCGTCGTCGTCGTCGTCGTCGTCGTCGTCGTCGTCGTCGTCGTCGTCGTCGTCGTCGTCGTCGTCGTCGTCGTCGTCGTCGTCGTCGTCGTCGTCGTCGTCGTCGTCGTCGTCGTCGTCGTCGTCGTCGTCGTCGTCGTCGTCGTCGTCGTCGTCGTCGTCGTCGTCGTCGTCGTCGTCGTCGTCGTCGTCGTCGTCGTCGTCGTCGTCGTCGTCGTCGTCGTCGTCGTCGTCGTCGTCGTCGTCGTCGTCGTCGTCGTCGTCGTCGTCGTCGTCGTCGTCGTCGTCGTCGTCGTCGTCGTCGTCGTCGTCGTCGTCGTCGTCGTCGTTGTTGTTGTTAACTTTTGCTTTTACACCGGGTCCGACGCATCTGACGAGACGACTAATGTAAACAAAACTGACGTCACTAAATTCCAAACCAGACTATTATTGTGTGTGAACAGGCTTGGGCTACAAGACTATTATTATTGGTGGTGATTCAACACTCAGTGAGCGCAGCCCTCCGCCAAGGGTCACAAAGTTATGAACGGATTTTGATTACATTTTCAGAGAATTTTGGGAGTGTTTTTCTAGTTATTATTAAATTATTTTAATGATGGCAAATTAAGCGCAATAATGAAGAATGCTTCATATCATACAGGGATAAAACGCACACCATACACTGCACCCAGAGTAGGCCTAACTTCATCATCCATAACAGTGGAAATAATTGAGCGTCTCGAGACTGAAGATGACCTGCGTAAAGCTCTTAGTGTACCACCAACTTCCGCTTATGATCTCCCACCACCACAGCCTGATGATCATATCTTCCAGTATCTCAGTCTGATCTTCCACCACCACCACAGCATGTTGATCAGCTTTCAGTCTCTCAGCCTGACAATATACCACCGCTTCAGATTGATGGTAATCTTATAGCCTCTCAGCCTGACGATGTACCACCACCCCAGCCTGTTGATCAGCTTGAATTGATCCGCCGCAACATTCTGAATGAAAGAAAGATGGCAAGAGAGTGTCTAATCGATCAAGCAGAAAGAATGGTCAAGAGATCACGCATCGAGCTGCAGGCTGGCAACATAGGTGACAATGTTGCTCTGCCAGTTCCTATGGTAGACAGGGGCAGAGGGGACCCTCGAAACATCCTAGGTGTCATAATAAACAAGAACGAAAACGACCTCTACACCATTGCCACAAGGCACGGAATCCTGGCAATTAAGTATACACGAGCTGACTTCACTCTTTGTTCTCAACAGCTGCTGAACGACAGACAGCTGCTGAACGACAGTGATATTAACAGGGAGAAACATATTTCCATTCGTGATGCCTTGAAATCTAAAGCATCTGGTGGTCAGGGATTTGTAGAATGCCATTGATGCCATGGTCTTACAGAAAAAATGTACGAACTTGAAGTGTAAATATTTCAATGCTCAGCTGAAGTATAACAGCCGTTGTCATAACAGTCTGTCCTGCACCAACAAGTAAATAAATTGCTTTTAACTCTTTTATGTTTAGATGTTTAATTTATTTCTCTTTTAAATTATGTCAATATTTCACAAACTTGTATCAATTAGGCATTACGTGAAATGCCCGACAATAAAAGTCATTACACGAAATGCCTAGAAATTTTAGCCATTTCATGAACCGACTAAGTGAATTAGTCATTTCGTGTAATGCCTGAAATGTTGAGTCATTACGTGTAAAGCCTGATTTCACTATCTGCCTGTAACATATATACGAAGACTTGATAGTGTGTGTATACTTGATAGTGTGTGTATACTTGATAGTGTGTGTATACTTGATAGTGTGTGTATACGAATTCCTGAGGCCAACTGTACGTACATATCGTGATTCTCTTCTTGAGTGACCCAGTGATGTAGTCAGAAAATTGAAGATTAAAGTTGAGTCCTTCAAATATTGCCACGAAACGCACACACACCTATATGGAAGGAGCTTGTTTCGTTTCGTGGCGTGGTCAGGTGGAATCAGAAGCCTCCAATTTTACAGAGTAACGTTGGAACATTGTTAAGAGAGAGAGAGAGAGAGAGAGAGAGAGAGAGAGAGAGAGAGAGAGAGAGAGAGAGAGAGAGAGAGAGAGAGAGTATCCCAGGCCAATTTTTCTGGGGTTTACAGTAAATTAAAGTTATTTAGGAGCATAATTTTATATTCTTATTTACTGTGTTATAATAATCGCCCCCCCCCCCAAAAAAAAAAAAAAAAAAAACGAAAAATATGCATAGTTTTTCGATTAATTTCAAGGATTGAAAATATGATTGTATGAATTTATTGTTGCAGTTTGTCTAAGATTTTATTGCATAATTTATTTGTTCCGAAAAAAGTCAATGAGGAATGAAACCTAAATTTTCTCCAGGTAAAAAAAAAAAAAAAAAAACTATACTCTGTGTAATATGGCTTTTTGTCAAATTACTCCCCCCCCCCCCCTCAAAGAAATGAAAATGAATGAAAACATAGTAAAAAAATAAATGAATGAATGAATAAATAAATAAATAAATAAAACAAATTTACCCACAGAACAGAAACAAAATGACACACACACAAGATAGATATATAGATAGATAGATAAATATATAGATAGATAGATAGATAAAGATATAGATAAAGAGATAGATAAAGAGATAGACAGACAGATAGTTAACTAGATAGACAAATAGATAGACATATAGATATATAAATAGATAAATAAAGAGATAGATAGATAGACATAAAGATAGATACTGGACAAAACTGAGAGGACCTGTTTACATACCTGTATGTCCTGCTTCGAGGTGTGAGAGGAAATGAGGGCCAGTTTCAGTGTATAGAGTATTGTGATTATACCGTCTCGACACACTACACTAGGTACCCGTGGATGTGGTGGTGCATGTGTAGGTCAGAGGAAAAATGTGGAGGGTGGCGAGTCCTTGAACTATTGCCACGAAACACAGGAACACACATATACAGATACACACACAGATATAGGCACACACATACACAGATACACACACACTTACATACACACAGATATATATATACACAGATATAGGCACACACATACACAGATACACAGACACTTACATACAATCAGATATATATACACAGATATAGGTACACACATACAGATGCACACACACACACATATACACAGACAAAGATACACACACACAGCTATACCTACACACACACACAGGCACACACACACACACACACACACAGTCAGACACACACACACACACATACACACACACACATATATACACAGACACAGATACACACACACACATACACACACACACACAGACACACAGCTATACCTACACACACACACACACACACACACACACACACATCTACAGTACATTGAAGGAGCTTGTTTGGTGGTATAGTCAGGAGGAATCAGAAGCCACCAATACACACATACACACATACATACATACACACACAATCACAGCGTCCCTTTAAAGGAGGAAGTACTGGTCGGCGTTGGTCAATCTGGGGCAAACTGAATCCTCCAAACAATAGGACACCATTTTTTTATAATTTTTTTTATCATTTGGCCCTGATTTTTTTATTTGTTTTTATCATTTGGCCCTGATTATTATTATTATTTTTTTTTATCTGAACCTGATTTTTTTTTTATTTTTTTTTTATCATCGGGCCCTGATTTTTTTTTTTTTTTTTTTTTATCATATGGCCCTGATTTTTTTTGTTTTCCCCGACATACTTTGGAGGAATCGGAACACACTAATGTACCAAAAAAGAGACTACCCCTCCTTAGGGAAGTAATTAATTGTTGTGGGTAAATTGGAGCACACGTAGCCCTCCAAACTCTATCCTAAAACACGTCTTTACTCCAGTCTTATTATTAGGGGGAGGGATTCTGTTGCTTGGAATATCTTGGAGGAATCTGGGCCACCCGAATTTCCCACGGCAGGTTACTTCCCATACGGGGGGGAAGTTCTGTGTTGGTAATTCTGGAGTAACTGAATCCTCCAAACTATTCCAAGCAACAGAACCCCATTATTTTTGCACTTCTGGTCCTGTTTCCTGACATACTTTGGAGGAATCAAGGCACTCCAATGTAACAAACAAGAATTACCACCTTAAGGAGGAAGTACAGTGTTGGTAAATCTGGAGCAAACGATTCCTCCAAACTATTCCAGGCAACAGGATACCATTATATTTCTTCATCTGGGTCTGTTTCCTGACATACTTTGAAGGAATCAAGGCACTCCAATCTATCAAAAATATACTCTCCCCTTAAACAATATACAGTACTGTAGCTATTAAGAAAATCCACTTAAATTTCCCAAGGCAGGTTACTTCCTTTTTTTTTTTTTTAAACAATATACTTTAGCTAGTAAGAAAATCCACTTAAATTTCCCAAGGCAGGTTACTTCCTTTAAACAATATACTTTAGCTAGTAAGAAAATTCACTTAAATTTCCATGTGTTCTGAATGACAACATGCACGATCTCAATCCATTACCCCATCTGCAGGATAATCGAAGTGAAAGAAAAAAGTTCTGAAATCGCGTGTGGTTTAAAAACATGCGATACTTGTTCTTACATTCGGTGTGATGAGAGATTTTATTTTTATTATTATTATTTGTTTCGTTTTATTGATGCAGATAATAATATAGAAGAATTGGTTGTTATTATTTTTATAGTACGTACATCTTGAAGAATCTATTATATATATATTCTGGAACCGAATTCTCGAGCCGTGAACACTAACTAATTTTATCATCACCTTGTGTTATACTTTCATCTGTTTCCTTCATTCCCCTCCCTCCCACACCACTGTTCTTCCCTTCCTTTCGCAACCCCTTCCCCTCCCTTCCCAATCCCTTCCCCTCCTTTCGCAATCCCTTCCCCTCCTTTCCCACCCACCAACCCCTCCTCACCCCTATCCCAACCCCTTACCCTCATTTCGCAATCCCTTCCCCTCCTTTCCCACCACCCCCTACTAGTACAGTTTTCTCTTAAATCAGTGCATAGAAAACAAACTATCAAAGGATAACGTTAGCAAATTGTAACGAATTGCACTAAAAACAAATAGAAAGAACTTGAAAAAAAAAATATATATATACATATTCCTCAATGTCATGGCTACATAGAAAAACTTATGATTTCGTCACTTGGGGAGGCAGGGGGAGAGATGGCCATATTTAATGTGTGTGTGTGTGTGTTTGTGTGTGACTCTGCGTGTGAATGGCTCTGTGGGTGTAGCCTATAGACGTCATCTGGTCGTCAATCGGATACGAAGTTCGCTTGGGTGAAACCAAGCCAAAGCAAGTGGACCTGTTCTAGTCGGACAAAAGGATTCGTAGATCCACCTTGCTGGACCCTGCTGCCAAGATCAAACCACTGAAACCAAGACCAACAACGTATCCATCCAAGCTCGCCGCCGCCGACACTGCCTTCGTTTATCAATATATATATATATATATTTTTTTAAATAATATATATATATATATATATATATATATATATATATATATATATATATATATATATATATATATATATATATTTTAATATATATAATATATATTTTAATATGTATATATATTTTTTTTTTGTATCAATTATTTTTTTTTTGTAATAATTAACTTTTTTTTTTTTTTTATTACTTTTTTTTTTTTTTTTTTTTTTTTTTTCGTCGACGCCGCCGCCGCCGCCGCCGTCATTTTTTAATAATGAGTTGTTGTTGTTTTTTTAATAATATATATATATATATTTTTTTTATTAATTATTATTATTTTTTTTTATTTTTTTTCGCCGTCGTCGACGCCACCGCCGCCGCCGCAACCGCCCGCGCCGCCCCGCCGCCGCCGCCGCCCCGCCGCCGCCGCCGCCACACCGCCGCCGTCGTCGTCATTTATTTATTTATTTTTTTTTTTTTTTAACTTTATTTATTTATCTATTTATTCATTTATTTTTTAATTTATTTATTTATTTTTAATAATTACTTAAAAAAAAAATTAAATATAATATTTGTATATTTTTTTTATTAATTATTTTTTTTTATTTTTTTTTTAATAATAATAATTATTATTATTATTATTATTTTAATAATTATTTTTTTTTTTTTTTTTTTATGAATAATATATATTTTTTTTTTATTTGTTATTATTATTTTTTGTATTATTTTTTTTTCGTCGTCGTCGTCGCTACTGCAGCCGCTGCCGCTGCCGCAACCTACGCCCCGCCGCCGCCCCGCCCCGCCGCCGCCGCCGCGCCGCCGCCGCCGCCGTTGCCGCCGCCGCCACCGTCGTTTTTTTAATAATAACGAGACGAATGAATCACTCTATAATAAGAGGGGCAGTATGATAATGGTAGCAGCAGAAGCTTGACTGAAGGAGACAAGTTGTCTCCTTCAGTCAAGCTCCCGCTGCTACCATTATCATACTGCCCCTCTCTTATTATCGAGTGATTCATTCGTCTCGTTATGGCTTCTAAGCGACCTGCAAGCACTTCTCCTAGTGATGTAAAGCCCAAAAAAGCAAGGTAGAGCTTGAGCTTGCAGTCTAAGCTGGACATAATAAAACGGCATGTCTGATAATGACGAGTGAATGTTTTCTGTGTGTCTGCCACTGTCTGAGCCATCCCGCTCTCCATCCACTGTGGCAACACTGTCTACCTCCCCTCCCGTGCCATCCACCCTCAGGCGCCACACTGTCTAGCCTACCAGTCTGCCTTAGTGCCTTCTCGTTCTCCACTACACCCTCGCTATCTCCCGACTCTCCCCTGTCCATGCTGTCAGATGATGACAAGTGAATGTTCTTTGTGTGCCTCGGCCTAATTTCACAAATTACAATACCGATATACTTAACTGTAAGTTAAATAAAGTAATTAACTGTTCTTAGCATTGTTTGTTACCATTAATTATATATTATGGTAGTAAATAGTGATGTTATGGTCATAATATACGAGTCTAGGAACGTAACCCTATTTATCCCATTAAACCTTAAGCTCGTTATACGATCGATCGCTATACGATTGGGTTTTGAAGAACCTAACCCAATCGTATGGTGAGGGAGACCTGTATATATATATTTTTTAAATATATATTGAGTTTACACACACATGCAAAATACTTGGCATAATATACAACACATCCATAACATTCAAATAACATATAATGGCCATCAAAAACAAATGCATGCAAAAATGTAAAGCCCTCAGATCACTTGCCAGCTCAATATTTGAACACAACAAAGAAACCACATCTACAATATGCAAACAATTACTATATTCGATTAACTTTTAATGACTGGATTGCGGTCATAGACGCTCCCAAGAAGCGCCCGGATCGTGTTGTACGTCACTGCTATGTGGTGACCGGGCGGGATGAAGCACCGCTATTGCCAATGTCGGCATTTGCGAGCCCAATTTGGCGGGTTTTTTTTACTTGGCTATACTTCACCACCATCCCTACAAATCACCATCGTCAGTCAGTGTGTTACTGACTGTGAACATGGATGGATGTGGATTAGATTTCTCGTGCGTGTCCGATTCTGTGTTGCGTCATGCTTACTTACAACACTGACTGCCACCCGCGCGGGCCACGTTCAGTTGTCGTCAGAGCCACTCCACCTAAGCGAAAGCAACCGCGCTCACACGAGAAATTACCCTTCATTCCTCACTTAATTTCTCAGCAACGGAGAGTTGTAGAGAGCTGGGGTTGGTTTTATTGGAAAGAGGAAGAGTTGATGGTGCTAACAAGACCAAATTTAAGTTGTTCAGTATCGTAGTTTAGACGTACATAGTAAGTGGAATAGAGCGATTTTGGACAAATCTGCCAAAAGCGCCCGGACAGGCAGTAGGGATAGTAACACTAGCCCCGGACTGACAGATTGGCTATTCATAGTTATCCCGTCGCGGAGGGGTTAATGATGGATTATGCAAGTCTTGCCTCAGCCTCAAACCTCACTGAGACTATCAACACCCTTCACACCCATACAGAATAGAGCTCTAACGTTAAAGATAATGACAGACTGCACAGCTACCACACCTACAGACCACCGACCTTACTGAGACTCATCTCCAACACCCTTCACACCCATACAGAATAGAGCCCTAAAGATAATCACAGGCTGCACACCATAAAACCCAAATCAAGGATCATCTTGACATGAGAGGCACACAAACACTTTAGTCCATGAGCGGCACACAAACACTAAATTTAGTCCATGACCTGAGCCTGGAACTTGAGAGAGTACCAAAAAGGTGAATAAATATTATGTGCACTTTCAGCAAGGTGGATGTCCGAAGTGTTGCGAAATTTGTATTAATGATGTATCGTAAATTTTTCACCGAAAATCGAGAATAAAGTAATAAAAATCGCAAGTCTTCAACTAAAGATCATATCAAGGGACTTCTAGTTGGTCTCATCTTATTCGTTTCTTAATTCTGCATCTTTTGGTGTATAATACATGCAACTTAGGACACAAATTTGCTTCATAATATGAGAAAAGTGAAGGAAAAGTAGACCAATTTGTAGTATTTTCTTACGACTTTGTTTACAAACTTTCTTTAGTTTCTGCCCAATCCGTATCTGGACGACGAGAACACAGATTCTACGTATTTGGTCAGTTCTCGTCACTGAAACCAAGCGCTCCCAAGACGGTCTTGGTACCCCAATCCTCCGCTTGGACCACCAGATTACGTCTTATGTGTGTGAATGACTGTGAGTGCGTGTGTGTGTGAAGTACGCGAGTGTTCGTGTGAATGACTGTGTGTTTATATATGTGTGTGTATGCAGTATGTGAGTGTGCGTTTGAATACAACTGTGTTTATATGTGTGTGTATCCAGAACTTGAGTGTGTGTGTGAATGACTGCGTGTGTGTGTGTGAGTGTGCGTGTGAATGACTGTGTGTTTATTTATATGTGAGTGTGTGTGTGAATGACTGTATGTTTATTTATATGTGAGTGTGTGTGTGAATGACTGTATGTTTATTTATATGTGAGTGTGCGTGTGAATGACTATGTGTTTATTTATATGTGAGTGTGTGTGTGAATGACCGTGTGTGTGTTTATATATAATGTGTGTGTGAGAGAGAGAGAGGAGCCCAACCCAACCCATCCCAAACCTTTCCCCCGCTGCAACTCACAAGCAAAATCTCTTTAGGTCCCTCTTCCTCCTTCCCGGACCAGTGGCAGCGTCATGTTGTTACCCCATCACACACTTTTATCAAATTTGGCCCCTAAGTGAGTTTGGACCGGGCCTGATGGAGAGGGAGGGAAGGGAGGGAGGGGGGAGAGAGGGAACGAAGGAGGGGAAAGGGAGAGAGAGAGAGGGATGGAGGGAGGGAAGGTAAAGGGGGGACGAAGTAGGGGGAAGGGAGAGAGAGAAGGAGAGATTTGATTGATGGATATTAGGCGCCGCAACATCGAGGTCCTATAGCGCCAGAAAAAAAGGTGATAGAGAGGTGTGACAGCAAGCAGGAAGGAAATAAAAAGAAAAGAGGGACAGTTGAAGAACTGAAAGATGGGAACCATTTAGTCTGGTCTCTCACTAGCGACCTTCCTAGCATGGGAAACCCTCTCTCCCCGAAATCGGGGCAGAGCAGGGGCCGGAGCCCTGTCTAGTCTAGCTCACCAGGTCTCAGAGACACACAAGCCCCCCACCACGTCAAGGCGGTTCCCGTTGGGGGGAGAGAAGGAGAGAGGGATGGAAGGGAGAGAGGGAACGAAGGCGGGGGAAGGGAGAGAGAGAGTGAAGGTAAAGGGGGGACAAGGGAGGGGGACGGGAGGGAAGGAAGAGAGGGAGGGATGGAGGAAGGAAAATGGACAAGAGTAGTGATGGCACGTGTCCAGCCTTGCTTTTCACACTCATTTTCTCTCTCTCTCTCTCTCTCTCTCTCTCTCTCTCTCTCTCTCTCTCTCTCTCTCTCCGTTAAATATAATCCTCGTTCTGTTTGTGTATGTCTCTATTTATCTCATCTATCTCAACACAACAGGAGATGGGTAGAATTGGCGAGTGGAAGAAAGAACAGGGATGGAAAATGCCAGGGAGGAAAGGAGAGAGAGGAAAGGGAGGGTAGTAAGGGATGGCAGAGAGAGGGGGAAGGGAGAGCAGGGATGAAAGGGGAGATGGGATAGGGAGGGAGGGTGGTAAGGGATGGCAGAGAGAGGGGGAAGGGAGAGCAGGGATGAAAGGGGAGATGGGATAGGGAGGGAGGGTAGTAAGGGATGGCAGAGAGAGGGGGAAGGGAGAGCAGGGATGAAAGGGGAGAGGGGATAGGGAGGGAGGGTGGTAAGGGATGGCAGAGAGAGGGGGAAGGGAGAGCAGGGATGAAAGGGGAGAGGGGATAGGGAGGGAGGGTGGTAAGGGATGGCAGAGAGAGGGGGAAGGGAGAGCAGGGATGAAAGGGGAGAGGGGATAGGGAGGGAGGGTGGTAAGGGATGGCAGAGAGAGGGGGAAGGGAGAGCAGGGATGAAAGGGGAGATGTGATAGGGAGGGAGGGTGGTAAGGGATGGCAGAGAGAGGGGGAAGGGAGAGCAGGGATGAAAGGGGAGAGGGAAGAGAGAGAGAGAGGGTGGTAAGAGATGGATAAGACATGAGAGATTGCAGGGGAATGATGGGAGACAGAAATGGGTAGTGAAGAATGACCTCTCCTGACAACCTAAAATGATGGTAGTGGGTAGGGTACACACACACACACACTCTCTCTCTCTCTCTCTCTCTCTCTCTCTCTCTCTCTCTCTCATATACACACACACATACAGGCCTTCTATATATTATGAGGTCAGTTAAGGACCTAATTTTGCCTTGCATGGACAAACTGGAGTGACACAGCCTCTTCTAAATGACCCCATGAAACAGCCTGCTATAATATAAGAATATGGTATCTGTTTTGTTGCTTACTATGGAGGAATAAATAGTCCTCCAATCGGTCCATAACAGAGAATGACCCCCTCTTTGTTTTTCTGAAGGCTCTCACTCCTCACCCGAAATTTTCCTTGATATTCCAAAATCAACCAACGATTTCCATATTATTGTTTCATATTTTAGGCATGGTGTTAGAGAAGTGGTAGTGGTGAGGGTAGTGGTGGTGGTAGTGGTAGTGGTGGTCGTGGGGGTAGTGGTGGGGGTATAGTGGTAAATTGTTGGTGGTGGGGGGGGTATAGTGGTAATGTGTTGGTGGTGGTAGTAGTGGTGGTGGTCGTGGTAGTGGTGGTGGTAGTAGGGGTGGTTTGTATGTGTGTGTGTGTGTGTGTGTGTACAGGTGTGAAAAATAATTATATAATGACAAATACACACACACACACACACATACAAACCCCACCTCCACTCCTCCCCACACAAACAAACACACACAATCCCCACCACACACACGAATACAAACAAACACACACACACACACACGCATAAAATGTAACTCTGTAAAGCATGATATTGAACTAAATCCACCTTGTCTAAATACTCATACGAGATTCAATGAATATTTCTTGAGAGATGGCTCTCAATCTGATCACATGGAATCTAATTATAAAGCTTATTTAAAAAATCCGCCTGTATTTTCTATGTATTTGACTCCTACTGACAGGTGCGAAGTGGAACAATGTCTTGCCTCCCTAAAATCAGCCACACCTGGGTATGATGACTTGTCACCTATCTTATTAAAACAAACATCCAAATTTATATCTATACCTTTGACTCACCTTATTAATATTTCATTAAAGAAAGGAATTTTTCCAGATCAACTAAAAAAGGCAAAAGTAATCCCTATATTCAAGTCTGGTGACAGGAAAGACATAAATAGCTATCGCCCAATTTCTATACTATCAGCATTTAGTAAAAATTTTGAAAAAATAATTTGTTCTCGTTTAGTAAATTACCTTGAAAAAAATAACCTTTTAAAAAAACACCAGCATGGTTTTAGAAGTCATCATTCCACTAAGTCGGCGATACTACAATTTGTCAATAATATATACAAATGCTTAGAGGAGAAGCTTTATGTTGTAGGAGTTTTTATTGATTTGTCTAGAGCTTTCGACACTTTAGATCACGAAATATTATTTAGTAAATTAGAAAATATTGGAATTAGGGGTACACCAATAAAATTATTCCAAAGCTATTTAAGTAACAGGAGTCAATGTGTGTATTGTAATCAAAATTATTCCTCATTTAGATCTATATTTAAAGGTGTTCCACAGGGTTCTATTTTAGCTCCAATACTTTTTCTTGTGTATGTTAATGACATTGTTAATACTAGTACCAAATTTGAGTTTGTAATGTATGCTGATGATACAACCCTTTTGATAAATGATAAAGATATAAATTCATTACATGTAAACTTAACATCTGACCTTAACAAGATAAAATTATGGATACAATCAAATCAATTAAAGCTAAACGTCTCAAAAACAAATTATATTCTCTTCCAAAATAGATCTATAAAAAAGGTAATCCCTCCCTTATTATTAGATGGTGAAGTTTTAACACAAGTTACTGATACAAAATTTCTTGGTGTGAAAATTGATGATAACTTAAATTGGAAATATCATATTGATGATGTATGTTTAAAACTTTCAAAGATTACTGGCATTTTGTACAGAGTCAGACATAACTTGACATCAGAGGCTATGATCAGCATCTATTATACTCTCTGCTACCCGCACCTCACATACTGTGTCTCATTGTGGGCAAGTACATGGCCTTCATTTTTAAATAAGATAAAAGTAGCACAAAACAAAATTTTCAGGTGTATTTTCTTTATGAAAAAATATGTTTCTGTATCAGAGGTTTATACTAGGGAAGACATTCTTAATATCTATTCAATACATAAATATTTCACATTACTTTTAATTTTTAAATCTTTTGGAAATAACACAATATTTACAATCATAGAAAATCCTGTTCACACACGTAGAAGTAATATAAATTTGATATGTCCATCCTTCAGAACAACACTATTTAAAAATAGCGTTATAAGTGTCGGTCCTAATTTTTACAACAGCTTGCCTAATGACAAAAACCTACTTAGAGTTTGTAATTTACAAACATATAAAAAAGAAATAAAGAAACATGTACTATCCACACAGAACATACCAAACATGTAATAGATGGTACCACTTTATGTGTGCGTTTGCGTGTGTGTGTGTGTGTGTGTAGGTGAAAGCGTGTATAGGTGTGTGTAAGTGTGAGTGTGCTTGTGTGTACATGGACGTCTACACATGTACAAGTGAGGAAGAAATTATGTTTAAATAGATTCTTATGAAAAAACAATTTAAATGTAATATATATGTACTTATATATGTGCATGTGTATATGTATTTGTGTGTGCATATGCATGTTTATGCATGCATTGTCATCTTTATAATGTATTATAAAAATTATCATATAATCTTTGGCGGCTATTATGTTATATTATGTTGTATGTAAATAGGTGTCTTATTTGATGAATAATTATAATTAAATAATTGATGAGTTGGTTAATTAATTACAAACTGAACTAAAAATAATTAATCTTGCTCCTACCACAATGATTATTATCAATTAAAATTGTCTGTCTTGGGAGTTTCGACTCGACAGACCGTGCCTTACTATAATTAATGAATGTAATATGTATCTGAATACTTTGTAGAAAAAAAAAATGGCAATAAACTTTACTTACTTACTTACTTACTTACATAAAACACACACACACAACAAAAACACACACACACACACATTATTATTATTATTATTATTATTATTATTATTATTGTTGTTGTTTTCTGTTTACAAAAACCTCATGGCATCTCTCTCTCTCACTCTCACTCTCTCTCTCTCTCTCTCTCTCTCTCTCTCTCTCTCTCTCTCTCTCTCTCTCTCTCTCTCAGAGACACTCAACACGGTTTCCGCAATAAAAGCTCTTGCCTAACGAATCTATTAGACTTTTTAAACGACATTTTTAACGAATACGATAAGAGTAAAGCAGTAGACATAATTTATCTAGATTTCCAAAAAGCCTTTGACAAAGTTTCCCATAAACGTTTAATTACTAAATTAAAATCTCACAGAATCCAAGGTGATACCGTAAGATGGATAGAGAACTGGCTAAGAAACCGTAAACAACGCGTGGTAATAAATGGAAAATCATCTAATTGGTCTGGCGTTACGAGTGGGGTGCCACAAGGGTCAGTTTTAGGCCCAATCCTATTCCTAGTTTACATAAACGACATAGATGAAGGTCTCTCATGCATAATATCGAAGTTTGCCGATGACACTAAAATTGCAAATACGGTAGTCACTAATGCACAAACTAAAGAAATGCAAGATTATCTCGATAAATTGTCGAAATGGGTGAAAACTTGGCAAATGTCCTTCAATGCAGATAAATGTAAAGTAGGCTACTCCACATCGGTCATCATAACGTAACTGCAAACTACTCATTAAATGGTAATCAAATTAAAAGAGTTGATCAAGAGACAGACCTAGGGGTAACAATATCAAGTAAGCTAAAACCCAGTCAGCAGTGTACGGAAGTAATTAAGAAAGCAAATAAAACTATCGGCTGTATTGGCAGAGCATTCGAGTATAAGTCCAAAGACACAATCCTCACTTTGTATAATTCCTTGGTCCGTCCCCGTATGGAATATTGTGTCCAAGCCTGGTGCCCGTACTACCAGAAAGATATAGTAAAATTGGAACAAGTCCAACGTAGAGTTACTAAAATGATACCATGTCTACGAAACAAAACGTATGAAGAGCGGCTAAATGAATTAAAACTATTTCCACTAGCACAACGTAGATTGAGAGGCGACTTAATCCAGGTATTCAAAATAATCAAAGGCATAGACAATATGGACTGCAACAAATATTTCAATATCGATCAATCAAACTACACGAGAGGTAACGGCTGCAAAATCATAGGTAAATCTTTTAATTCACACGAATCCAAGAATTTCTTTTTTAACCGAGTCGTCAACTTATGGAATGGGCTTCCCCATAACTTAATAGAATGTAATACCGTAGATAGTTTCAAACGTCGCCTATATAAACACCTTGCGTATAATCCCTGACTTTCGATGTTTACTAATGAATAATTTTTGCCCATTACAGGTGGCAAGTTAGCCAAATTTCAACTACTTTCTATCTTTCCTATAAAATTTCCTTGTGGAGTTTTCTCTACCAATTCCACAAGGTTCTGACTCCTAACTTTTTTTCCAGTACGGCTCAGGCCGGAGGGAGTGGAGGGTGGGGAGAGAGCCTTCTACTTTGCTATCCTTATCTACGACTATCACTGGGGAGAAATTCATTCTCTAC
The DNA here is from genome assembly GCA_034508575.1 of Petrolisthes manimaculis. NCBI lineage: Eukaryota > Metazoa > Arthropoda > Malacostraca > Decapoda > Porcellanidae > Petrolisthes > Petrolisthes manimaculis. The sequence continues at coordinate 19,666 of JAWZYT010002879.1, read as the reverse complement.
CAGTAGCCTTCTAATCAGATCACCCCGTGTGGACCGTAAGGTCTGTTGTGGTCTGTGATTCTATGTAACTCTCTCTCTGGTAAGAAACTACGACACCTGACAGAAATAATATCTACATCATTATTCTCATTATAATATTATTATTATTATTATTATTATTATTATATTATTATTTTGTCATTACATTATTCTTGTTATTATATATTTTTTCTTATTATTATTATATTATTTTTCTTGTCATTAGAATTATTATGCATATTTTTTTCATCATATTATTTTTTCTTGCTATTATTTTCTTAATTATATTATTTTTGCATGTATATATTTTTCATGTTATATGTTATTATTTTCTTTATTATATTATTCTTGCTTCCATCTTTTTTTAGCTGTGTGTGTATGTGTAGGTGTGTGTGTGTGTGTGTGTGTGTGTGTAGGTGTGAGGTTGTGTGTGTGTGTGTAGGAAATAACCATCGTATTTTGCAGGACATTAGTACGGCTACTTCAATAGAACAAAGACTGTCACAATATGCAACAATGAGGTCTGGTAACAAAGATGGACCCATGATGCAACTGAGCAAGACCTACCCGACAGTGCTGTTTGGCAATATTTCAGGACTACTTCCTAGACAAAACAAAGCAAAACTCCAGATGTTACAGGAGATGGCTGCAACAGACAACGCTTTCATCATCGCTCTTACTGAAACACATTTAACAGAAGCGCACCGAGATACTGAGGTACAGCTACAGGGATACACATGTTACCGTACGGACAGACAAGCTGGTAGGAAGAAAGGAGGCGTGGCCACATATGTGATCAATGAAACGCACATTACCGTTGATATAGTAACATCAGGCTCAAACTCCTATGTTGAGTATCATGTACTGCAGATAAAACGACTTAATCTAGTTGTAATCACACTCTATAGACCACCAGAATGTCCCGCTAGATTATTTATTCCTGTACTAGAAGAAATATCGGATAATCTGGAGAGACTGGCTACTCCAAACCCGCCAAACATTATCCTTTCCGGCGACTTTAATTTTCCATCGATTGATTGGCACACTGAAAATGTGTATGGAGGAAGCAGAGAGTATCGACAGCAAGCAGAGGCTCTCATCAGCACCGCAAATCATCACTGTCTACTCCAACAAGTATACATACCCACACGTGGGGAAAATACTTTAGACCTGCTTTTTACCAATAATGATGACATCATACAAGATTTTACGGTGAACAGTCTGACACTTAGTGATCACAGCCTTATTTCTGCCACTACAACTTTAGTAACCAGTGTGTGTGTGTTTTTGTTGTGTGTGTGTGTTTTATGTAAGTAAGTAAGTAAGTAAGTAAAGTTTATTGCCATTTTTTTTTTTCTACAAAGTATTCAGATACATATTACATTCATTAATTATAGTAAGGCACGGTTTGTCGAGTCGAAACTCCCAAGACAGACAATTTTAATTGATAATAATCATTGTGGTAGGAGCAAGATTAATTATTTTTAGTTCAGTTTGTAATTAATTAACCAACTCATCAATTATTTAATTATAATTATTCATCAAATAAGACACCTATTTACATACAACATAATATAACATAATAGCCGCCAAAGATTATATGATAATTTTTATAATACATTATAAAGATGACAATGCATGCATAAACATGCACATGCACACACAAATACATATACACATGCACATATATAAGTACATATATATTACATTTAAATTGTTTTTTTCATAAGAATCTATTTAAACATAATTTCTTCCTCACTTGTACATGTGTAGACGTCCATGTACACACAAGCACACTCACACTTACACACACCTATACACGCTTTCACCTACACACACACACACACACACACGCAAACGCACACATAAAGTGGTACCATCTATTACATGTTTGGTATGTTCTGTGTGGATAGTACATGTTTCTTTATTTCTTTTTTATATGTTTATAAATTACAAACTCTAAGTAGGTTTTTGTCATTAGGCAAGCTGTTGTAAAAATTAGGACCGACACTTATAACGCTATTTTTAAATAGTGTTGTTCTGAAGGATGGACATATCAAATTTATATTATTTCTACGTGTGTGAACAGGATTTTCTATGATTGTAAATATTGTGTTATTTCCAAAAGATTTAAAAATTAAAAGTAATGTGAAATATTTATGTATTGAATAGATATTAAGAATGTCTTCCCTAGTATAAACCTCTGATACAGAAACATATTTTTTCAATGAGAGAGAGAGAAGGAAGGTTGGACTGAGTTATCTTGTGTAATCTGTAACCAGGTACCTTTGTCTCCTTCGTCTTTCAAGGAATAAGGAATAAGGAATAAGGAAGAGAGAGACAGAAGGGAAGAAAATAAGAAGGAGGAGCTATACAAGTCAGGAGGGGTTAACTAAATAGGAGGAGCTATAATGATAGACCTGCCCTTTGTGGGCTTGGTAATAGGACTTGACAGTTAGTGCATATATTTTTGGCAACTGAGGAATTGGAAAACATATATAAACTGAGGATGTACAGTTACATTTTGGATTACTTAAACTGTCTCCCAGGGCTATAGGCTTGTCTCACCAAGAGAGACTACACATATATAACCAGACACATTCGTGTCATTCTCTGTGTAAATAAATTAAGCCTTAAAATATAAATTAAGAAGTTATTAATCCTTAAACAATCCTTAAACACCCACGTCCACGCTACCTAAAAACTACAACCACAATACTATAAGTCGAAAAATCAAATACAAGTAAGTTACCAGTTCTGTCCAGAGTGCAAGCCTTCATGACTGGTACATGTGTGTGTGTAGGTGTGTGTGTGTGTGTGTGTGTGTGTGTGTGTGTGTGTGATAATAATAATAATAATAATAATAATAATAATAAACGGTTTATTCCTTTGGCAGCCAAACTGGCTGAAAAAATACAATTTTAGTGTCATTGCAAGTATAATAGAAAAATTAAAAAGGGTAAAATACAGTTATGTCATTAAATGTATAAAAATAGAAAAGTTAAAGGGTAATGTATAAAGTAAAATTACAATCTTTGGTACAATAAAGTAAAATGTAAAAAACAGTTAAAAGGATAATGTAAAAAAGTAAAAATTGTAATCCCTACTGCAGTATGGTAAAAATTAGGAATAACAAATATGAAATGACGTGACTAGCATAAAAGAAACTAAAAACATAAAAGAAACTAACACTGTTTAAAACTGATGAAGTTGATTATAAAAGAGTAACAGGATTGTAGTAATAGTTAAATATTTACAAGACTGGTCCAGTTAAAAGAGACATTAATTATTGAGGAGCTGTTGGCTGAAGTGGAGGAGGCTATTGGTGTAATGGGTGTTTAGTGGCTTAAGGCCGAGGGTGATTAGTGAGTTACTATATCCTGCATATGTGGTACCAAGAATGATCCTAACTGCTCTTTTCTGTATTTTTTCAAGTTTGTTGTGTTGAGTAGTGTTGAGACTGGATGACCAAGAAGGAGAAGCATATGTAAGTTTAGGAAGAATAAAGGTATTGTAGATGTTAGTAAGCTCATGTGTGGGCAGACCTAATGATTTAAGGCGGCGTAACATGTAGACTCGGAAAGAGGAGACTTGTGTGAGTTTGTTAACATGTTGGTCCCAGGAGAGTTTTCTATCTATAGTAATGCCGAGAAGTTTAGCTGTGGGGACGACTTCCAGGACGTGGTCTCCCAGAGTAAGGACAGGGGGTGGGGTCGGGGTGGTGGCGAGGTCAAAATGAATGACTACGGTCTTCTTGTTGTTGATGGTGGTGTGGTTGTCAGTTGTCCAGTCAATGAAGCTGTTAAGTGTCGTCTGCAATGCTGTGTAGTCTTGTTTATTGTTGTTGATGGCAGCTGCGAAGGTGGAGTCGTCGACATACTTCCAACGGTGGGGCGTGTCTTGAAGGGCATCATTGATTAGGACTAAAAAACTTAAAGGCCCGATCCTGGTTCCCTGTGGCACTCCCCACGTCTGGGGGAGGAAGGTTGAAGTGACACCCTGGAGGCGGACTGCCTGTCGCCGGTTTGCGAGGAAGTCCGCAAGCCACGCAACAACACACTCGCGGAGTCCCATTGTAATCGCCTTCCGGATGACAGTGTTGTGGTCAACCAGGTCGAACGCCTTGCTCAGATCAACGAGTACTGCTGCTACGGATGTCTTTCGTTTCTCCAGATTGCTGTATATAAAATCAAGAAAACTTATTAAGTAGTGGGTGGTTGAAGTTGTTTTTATGTTTCCATATTGCTGGGAGTCGAAGCTGTGTTTGAGGTCCGTGTAGGCCCAGTCCGTGACGAAACACTCACAGATTAGGCTGGGTAGGGGGGTGATGGATATGGGGCGGGTCTGATCCAGGGAGGTGGGGGAGGGGGTCTTGGGGACTGGAGTAACGTAGGAAGTTTTCCAGTCAAGTGGTGATTTGGCTTGTTGTAGGGAGGCATTGAAAATGGAGGTAAGAGGTGTTGATAATTCAGGTGTGTGTGTGTGTGTGTGTGTATGTGTAGGTGTGTGTGTGTGTGTGTGTAGGTGTGAGTGTGTGTGTGTGTGTGCGTGTGTTTATGTTTGTGTGTGTGTGTGTGTGTGTGTGGGTGTGTGTGTGTGAGAGAGAGAGAGAGAGAGAGAGACAGAAGTTATGTGTGTGTGTGAGTCAGAAATTCATGTGTGTGTGTGTGTGTGTGTGTTAGATGCGATTAAGATGCACATAAGTTAAGATACAGCTTGTTATTATGTAGGCAGCAGCTACAATAATAATAATAATTACATAGTTACGCAAACAATACAAGACAAAAAAAAACTAACAAACAAAATAACAAAATAATAATAATCAGATATTCATGTTTGGGTTTCCTGTGACAGTTTATATTTGTCCTCAACTGTACACTTTCAATTTACATACATACAATAAATGGAATGATCGAGATGAGCAAATGTCAGCGAGAAATTGGGTCACTTATATATGTATTTCTTTTTAGGGTGTAGTAAAGTGTTGGTAAATGTGGAGTAACTGATTCCTCCAAACTATTCCAAGAAACAACAAGACCACCATTATTTAAGTTTATCTATGTTTATTTAAGTTTCCGGGCATACTTTGGAGGAATCAAGGTACTCCAGTGTGACAAATGTATAATCTCCTCTTAATTAACACTAAATGTATCCTTCAAACTCAAAATTATTTATATATATATATATATATATATATATATATATATATATATATATATATATATATATATATATATATATATATATATATATATATATATATATTTTATTTACTTTTTGTGTTTATTCCTCATCACTTGCCAACAAGAGTGAGGAAATTTATTATTTATTTGTGTTTATGGAAGACTTGAACCTCAACTAGTTATTATTATTCATTAGATTATTATTCATTATTTCATTCTTCTTATTATTATAGGGTTGTATAATAATAATTCTGGTCCCTGATAAGACGATGATTTTCTAAGACAAGGCTATTTTTTTGTTTAATGACACAGACAACTCATGATGTCATAAATATTAGTGCTATAAGTGACATAATTTCCTTTTTTTAATGACACTAACAGCTCATGGTGACATAATTATTGTTATAAGTGACATAATTTCCTTTTTTTAATGACACTAACAGCTCATGGTGACATAATAATTACTGTTATAGATGACATAATTCTCTTCTCATAATATTATAATGTCTGTTTTTTAACAAATATACGAATCTTTAAATAATCCTTTGGCACACATTGTCAAGTAAGAATATTATTTTGCCTTGTCATTTCTTATAATCCCGAGCTTTCTATTATTATTATTATTATTATTATTATTAGTATTATTATTATTATGTACAGTTGGCTCCACTCCCGCGTTTCTCCCCTGTCGTTGTCAATGTTGGACCAGTCAGATATTCGAATCCCGATCCACAAGTTAAAAAATTCGAAACATTCATATCCTTAGAGTGAAAGATATGAATGTTTCGAATATTTTAACTTGTGATTCGGGATTTGAATTTCTGACTGGTCCAACATTGGCAACGCCAGGGGAGAAACGCGGGAGTGGAGCCAAGTGTATGTATGTATGTGTACTCGCAATCCAAAATTTATATCCAGGTTTTGTTGAAGCTTCGAATCATTTGACATACTATAGTGTGTTCAAAACTTGTGGCCTCTTATGCTTAGATAGATAGAAATAGATAGATAGATAGATAGGCAGATAAGAGATAGATAGAAATAGAGACAGATAGAGATAGATATAAAGATATGGATAGAAATAGATATAGATATAAAGATATAGATATAAAGATATAGATAGAAATAGAGACAGATAGATAGAGGAAAATGGAACACAAGTTTTGAACAGACTATAGTGAACCAATTACAACACTTATTCTGTTTCATATTTTCTTGAGCTCGCTTAATACTCGATCAGGCTATTCGAAGCAAGCCTGGATATATATTTTGGATTGCTGGTGTACAGTTACGGCACATAGGCCCGTAGATTTAAAACATTTGAGGTCCCTTACCGGAGCTCCATGAACCCTCCAAATAATCCAGGCCACAAAACGCTTCAGTGTTTCGAATAGGGAATCTGTTGCCTGGAGTAATTTGGAGAATTCATAGAGCTCCAGTAAGGGCCCTCAAATGTTTTAAAACTACGGGTGATAATCCTTGACCAGACTTCCCCTTACACCCCTGATGAAGGACTATGTGCCGCGACCGTACTATACATTAAATGCCTTTATTATATTTATACTCATTCATACCACAGTTCGTAGTTGCCTGTTATAAAACATTCACTAACTAATGCATACAAAAACTTACCGTATAGTATAGTACATTCTTTTCTCTTTACCCTTAGAGTACAGTTACAGTCAAAAGTCCTGAATTTAGGCGAGTGATAGTGAGTCAAATGAGTGAAGCTTATGAACAAAGTAAAGTTACAAATATACAGGTGTGCTTCGAATACCTATATAGAGACAGTAAATAAATGAGGTGTGCTTCGAATACCTATATAGAGACAGTAAATAAATGAGGTGTGCTTCGAATATCTATATAGAGACAGTAAATAAATGAGGTGTGCTTCGAATACCTATATAGAGACAGTAAATAAATGAGGTGTGCTTCGAATACCTATATAGAGACAGTAAATAAATGAGGTGTGCTTCGAATACCTATATAGAGACAGTAAATAAATGAGGTGTGCTTCGAATACCTATATAGAGACAGTAAATAAATGAGGTGTGCTTCGAATACCTATATAGAGACAGTAAATAAATGAGGTGTGCTTCGAATACCTATATAGAGACAGTAAATAAATGAGGTGTGCTTCGAATACCTATATAGAGACAGTAAATAAATGAGGTGTGCTTCGAATACCTATATAGAGACAGTAAATAAATGAGGTGTGCTTCGAATACCTATATAGAGACAGTAAATAAATGAGGTGTGCTTCGAATACCTATATAGAGACAGTAAATAAATGAGGTGTGCTTCGAATACCTATATAGAGACAGTAAATAAATGCACAACAACAAGATCTCCATTGGAATGACTTCGTGGGTGAATTAATTGGACTGTTCAACCAATTAAGGGGGTGCGGGAATAGGGGGACAGGCTTTCTACCCACCCCAAGCCTGTCCCCCTATTCCCACACACACCCAATCCCCCCTCAAGGCTGTCCCCCTACTCCCACACACCCCCAATCCCCCCTCAAGCCTGTCCCCCTACTCCCACACACCCCCTTAACCAAATCAACCAAATTAACCAAACAACCAAAGCTGTATCCTTATTATTACTCGTGACTGTACAGGGACCAACAGTTATTTTCTTAGCCCAAAGCATTCGTGACGTATTCCAAATCCTTATTATAAAACCGAAGCACTTTTTTTGTGTGACCGAAAGTTTAAAACGGAAATATATATTTTTTTGAGGATAAATTTGTGTGCCTACTGATTCATCCAGACTCATTAATTAATCAAAGTAACATATATATACAGGTCGTCTGTTTCGTGGCACAGTTAAATGGAGGAATCACATATCTTCTCCATATCAACCATGCAACAACAAGAGAATAAGTATTTCTCCTATAATTAAGAGTTTTATAATTAGAAATCCCCAATGATGATGATGATGATGATGATGAAGGAACAAGAACAGGACATACGGCTGTAACTCACACGAATCTCTATATACATGTCGTGTTTGTGTTTACCTCGCTTCCCTGCCCAACACACACCGAGTCAGAGGGTCACACAAGGGGAAATAAAGGGCTCCAACTGTAATCAATCTATACATCCATTTTATTTTATATTTTTTCTCCTGTCGAAAGTGCATCAATCAATCAACTCCCTTGTAAGTGACCTTTTTTTTAGATACAGGTTTGGTTCAAATTCCAGTGTATTTCATGGTAGATAAGTACACACACATACCCCTGCAGTGGTGTAAATCTTTGGTATAAATTGTCGTGGATTGAATGAAGTAAGTATATTAAGGGAAACAGAACATAAATTCCATGAGAGTCCAGGTATATGTATGTACACTTTCGCCAGGTTATAAACAATGGAGTACTGTGTCCCTGTTTGTTCGTAGGGTAAAAATCTTATATACAAACAGAGCAGATAATATTAATGTGTTGCTGTTTCTTTGGTATGTCCCCCAAGACCCATATGAATTCACTCCATCTATTGTATTTACACATATGTATATAATTTATATTCATTATGAATTTACTGTACATCGCTAACTAGTTTATCTATAGCACTGCTTATTGGCAGCGTCATATTTGTGACACCAAATTGAAGATATACATTAAATGGTATAGTCGGATACCATAGTCTCTAGCCCACCTTAGTCGAAGCTCAAGATCTGGAGCAGGAGGTTTCTAGACAACAGCAAACCCAAAACCTCCATTGGTTCGAGATGTGTGTAGTAGCCTCGGGGTGGTTTAGGTGGGCTGTCGTCCAGAAACTGTCATCTTCAGATCTCGGGCATCGACTCAGGTATGGACAAGGGACTGTGGTGCGTGACTGTAGTACTGTACAGTCTCCTCCACTCCCGCTTTCACCAGTTCAGCGTTGCCATCGTGTGAGCTACCAGTTCCGACTCTCTCATCCGAAACACCTGCCAGTAAGAGTAAGGGTTGATGGCAGGTGTTTCATATGCGAGAGTCGAAACTGGTAACTCACAAGATGCCGGGTGTATACGATGGCAACGTTTAACTGGTGAAAGCGGGAGTGGAAGAGACTGTAATTTACCTGTTTTCTATATAAAAAGTCGGATTTCGCTCTCAAATCGTACCAGTGTTTCCATTGCCTCGACACCAGTGAGTTTATAAATACACAAGACTGGTGTATTTCAAAGTCTCATGTGACACTCACCAGACTCATTGATAAATTATCTTTGATGTTGATCTTCAGTAAACTCGTGAAAAGACATTGAACGGTCGAGGATTTTACACATTGCTTTTATTTACGTTCATTTGTTTATATTGCTTTACAGGTTGTGATCCCTCTACATTTATCAGTTATATCATGTTCACATTTTATATACTTGCATTCCTACGACATAATTTATGACTCTATATAATATTTATGTTTTCCATGTGGTAAGTGAAGCAAGTGTCACCGAGACTTTAAAAAATACATATACAATCCATGACATGCCGTCTCCTACATAGACAAAACTTATAGTAACGTGTGTACGATGTAGAGAGAAGGAGACGAAGACGACGACGACGAAAACGAAGACGAAGAGACTGAACGCCCTACAAGGTGAAAGCTGCCAGTGTTGCCACCATCAGTATCCACACCAATACTCCAGGACCTGAGCTGCATCCCTCACCATACAGCTTTTGGGAAGGGGCTGCTGTCTTGTAACCCGGTTTTATCAAGTGCACTTTTGATGTTCTGTGAGGGGGGAGGTTTGGTAAAGATAAGGCAGGCAGAGTCTAAAATATATATATAATTGCTATGTATGGAATGTAGGAGTGATGAAGCAAAGTAATGGAGAAATTTTATTATTATTATTATTATTATTATTATTGTTATTTTTCTTATTGTTATTGTCATTGCTGTTATTATTAGTAGTAGTAGTAGTATTTTTGTTATTACTATTATTATTATTATCATCATTATTTTTATTATTATTATTATTATTATTATTATTATTATTATTATTACTATTTTTATTATTATTATTATTATTATTATTATCATCATTATTTTTATTATTATTATTATTACTATTATTATTATTATTATAATTATTTTTATTATTATTATTAATATTATTATTTATCTATTTTTATATATCTGCAAGGAATAAATAAGTTTGTGAATAAGAGAACGCTACGTTATCAATAAAAAAAAAAACGAAATCAAACAAGGTCACCAAATATTTATAAACCCAATTAGGAAAGTGACTTGTTACGATTTTATGTGAACACACGAAACAATTCAGACATGTACTGGAATTAAGTCGATATGGAAAAAAACATATATATATATTTTTTTTTGTGTACTAGAAATCTGATATAAACTGGATAAAAAAAAACACAGAAAACACGTGAATTTTTATCAAGTATGAACTGGATAAAAAAAAAAAAAAAAAAAAAACGTAAATTTTATCAAGTACAAAAAATGGACTGCGGTACTGTGGTCCAATTCAGTAGATGCAAATGTATAAAATATGTACAGTTGGACACATGAATGGGTGGTACAGCCCAAGTGAAAGATTGTCAATTTCTCACAATATCAAGTTCCTTAGTGCCAAATAGAAGACAACAGGAGCAGAAGTCAGTATTGAGGATGGTAATAAAAAGCAAGTACCAGATAATAGACACTGGTTACTCAAATGGAACAAGTATCTTTCATCTGTGCTGTACCACCCATTCATGTGTCCAACTGTACAGTAGATTATTTTCATTACCTGCTGTAGAGTTTTTTATAGGTGGCGTCACAGGAGAGGACAGCCTGACCCCCCAACGTGAAGTGAGTCTCTCGAAGGACCAAATTGAGCTGTGAGCTACGGGAACGGCTGCCCATACCACTCACGCCCACACCCACACCCACACCCACACCCACATCTAGTCCTCTTCCACTCATACCTATAATCCAGGATGATTATTATAAGTTATGTGTCGTTTATTATACTCGTTTGATTCACACTCTGTATTTACGCTAGAGGTGAGGAGACTTTGTAAAGATATTAAGGACCCTGTGATGTAGTCAGAAAATTGGAGGTAAATGAGTCCTTCAAATATTGCCACGAAACGCTAATCTAAATAGAAGGAGCTTGTTTCGTGGCATAGTAGGAAGGAATCAGAAGCCTCCAATTTGCATACACGATCACAGAGGCCTTGAAGGACCCTGTGTTGGTGATGGTGTATGAGAGATGAAGGCTTCTGATTCCTCCTGACTATGCCACGAAACAAACAAGCTCCCTTCATAAATATAGGTGTGTGTGTGTGTGTGTGTTTCGTGGCAATATTTGAAGGACTCGTTTACCTCCAATTTTCTGACTACATCACAGGGTCCCTTTATTAATGCCGATTGAGACTACTTGTATTTCAGTTACATCTTTGTGAACGATATTATTTTAGAATCTACAAAAACTGATCATGGATTAATTAACAAACAGAAAACAAAGAATATGGAATGGTGAGATGTGAATGTTCGGATTTAATGAGAATATAAATCTGTGTTCATATATTTTTTCTATTATTATTATTATTATTAATTTGTGTGGGTATGTTTTGTTTTTTTCGTTGAATGCATATAAAAATAAATCTATATCCATATTTTTTATTATTATTAATTTGCGTGTATGTGTGTATGTTTGTTTTTTTCGTTGAATGAATATAGTAAACAAAATTTAGTCTGTTAATTCATATAATTCTATTATTACTACTTTGTGTGTGTGTGTGTGTGATTTTTTTTTTTTTTTTCAATATTTTTTTTCAACACTGTAGAAAAAAAAAATAGACGTCAGTTATATAAAAAGACAAATAATAATAATAATGGGTGTTTATAAATATTGTCTCATATATCTGGGACTACTATACCGAACCCTGAGTCGACGTCAACCAGTCGTGTGCTTTGACGGTCTATCTGTAGGGAAGAGATTAATGGTGGTAGTTAGTGGTGGTGGTGGTTAGTGAT
>JAWZYT010002879.1:0-2500 GCA_034508575.1 Petrolisthes manimaculis | reverse complement strand
CACATGATGAGCATGCACCACAACCCAGTAAATAGATGCATAATTGGTCATGAAGATGTTGCTGAGCTTAGCTGATGTTCATTATATAATCTTCAGTAGGTTGACGAGATGCAATACATACTGTACTGTATTGAAGATGTTGTTCACTAGTGGTTCTCAAATCTTTTTTCAGCAGATGTTAGGCCAAGTGTGATTATATTTATATATGTTGGGTGACAGTGAAATGTATGTACAGTTTTACCAAAGAAACTGCAATGCAGACAGGAAACTTTGAGGAAGAAGTACTAAGCAAAAAGAAACTTAAAGGAAAAAGGCGGCCCCATGTTTATTGCTCCCACTATGCATCACAGTTCCTTTTTCATTGTAACCATATTACATAAACACAGCACTTCTTATTGTTACAGATTTTGGTGGCAGGAGTAGATGACCCAACACGCCACTTTACAATGTCTGTAGAACATATTGACTTTGAGAGTTCAGGCCTGTTAGAAAATATTCAAAGTCACGAACCATCAGAAAACATTACCATTCCCCAGACAGTGACTTTTGACCATGCCTACTGTAGATCACCACCTCCAGCATCAAGTATGAGGGCAAGTAGATCTGAGAGTCATGACACCAGTAGCCGTGTTCACAGCAGCCGTGCCTGTTCACAGCCCTGTATCAGTGACCAGATGCTGGCAGTACAGGGAGAAATTCTGCAAGTGTTGAGAGGCAGCCTCCCAAGAATTGCCTCTGCACTTGAGGAACTTACAGAGTTAGCCAAACAATGTGATACTGTGCCAAACTAATTAGGTTATTTAACAGTGTGCTGCTTCTGTACAATAAGCAGTTGAATGCAATACAGAATTATATTTTCACAAAGTCTTTATTACTGGTAATATGTTATCGAGTGTTATTGTAGCTGTACAGTGATTATGCTAACAGAACTCTCACTAACTTTAATTTTGTTTTCAAATGTGATTATATTTTAGGTGTGTCATGCTGTGATAGTATTTTAATACTGTACTGCTTTTGAACAATAAACAATTGAATGTAATCTGTAGAATTATATTTTCACAAACACTTTATTACGGTTAAAATGTAGTTTTGAGTGATATTGGGATAAGTAGGAGATGTAGTAATTAACAACAATGTATTTATTTAAATTTACCAAGTTTATTTCATGTAAAGAAATTATCTACAATATCGAGCCTGAAGACGACTGTTATTCCAGATGAAGGAGTCGTGGGTACTGCCAGGGTATCTCATACTATAATGCTAAATTATTTTCTCACTGGTGCAAACACACTGCACATTCAGGGAGTGATAGCCTTTCCTATTAATATATACTTGTGGATTTATATTTGTAGCCTTGATAGGTATATGAGTACCATCAAGGGCTCCAATCACTCAGGGAAAACCATTCACTGCATGGAATACTCTGCAGGCTCTGCCAATTTCCACAATACCTGAGGGCATCTTTATTTCTACTCTTGCCTTCTCAGCCAACAAATGTACTACAGCAGATTTCACCACTCTACTCACACTTGCTTGAGTCACTCCAACAGAATCTCCAATCACACTTTGAAAGGTTCCACTAGTTAGCTAATACTCGTAGAGTTACTAACACTTGGGTGTGTGTTGGTATAGCATGAGATCTCCTCTTTTGTCGACGAACATATGGGTCAATTGGCAAGTTCCTGGCACAAGTTTAATTAAGATTTCTTGATGAGGAAATCTATAATAGCGAAGTAAGTGTTCTTCACTAACATGTAGAGGGTCCAATGGATCCCTATACACTCTTTCCCTCCGTAGGCGACGCCTATTCTCATATGCAAACCACTATAAGTTCCATCACATTTGTAAATTAGCGCTCGGTGTTCAGTTCATTCAGCTCTCCCACAACAACAAACAACAAGACGTGACGTGGGTGATGGTGTTTTGCCAACACAGCAACGGGGACTCGGGGAGAACCACTGGAGGATTGACAAAAATATATACGTTTTCTATGTGTTTCGGGTCTTAACTCACTTGTGACAGGGTCGCGCGGATTGTAAATCCGCGTGTCTTAAGACCTCACAAGATGGCTGCCCACAGTGCCGAATTTTTTTTGAGTATAAGGTCTTAATGTTTTGAGTATGTGGACCTAACTCGCCTGGGGAAGTTAGGACGTCCCAAAATGAGATAGGACGTCGTAAATTGCTTTGAGAATCCGGGCCCAGTCGTGTTGGCAAAAGACTAATCATTGCTGTTGTCAGATTAATATTATTATGTGTTGTTATTGTTGTCAGACTTCCAACTCTCTCTCTCTCTCTCCCCAGCCCGACCAATCCCGACCAATACCGACCAGTTTCCGACCAATCCAGACTAATACCGACCGGTTTGCGACCCATTCCCGACCAGTTACCAACCAATAGCCAACCAATAATGACCAGTTTGCGACCAATACCGACCAGTTTGCGACGAATCACGACCAATTTCCGACCAATTCCCGACCAATTTCCGATCAATTTCCGAC
>JAWZYT010002878.1:97500-130545 GCA_034508575.1 Petrolisthes manimaculis | reverse complement strand
GAGAGAGAGAGAGAGAGAGAGAGAGAGTGGATAAGACAAGTGACATTATCATTACATTGCGTCACTCTGAGCGTCGTTACATTAAGGGGATATAGTCTAGTGTTGATAAATCTGGAGCAACTGATTCCTCCAAACTATTCCAAGCAACAGACCACCAGTAATTTTGCTCATCTGGTTCTGTTTCCTGGCATACTTTGGAGGAATCACGACACTCCAATGTACCAATAGTATACTCTCTCATTAAGGGGATAGTCTAGTGTTGATATATTAAAAGCCTCTTGATTCCTCCGGGGACAGAAAACAGGATTGGATTAACATAACTAATGGTGTTGGCCTGTTGCTTGGAATAGTTTGGAGGAAGGCATCTGTTGCTTCAGATTTACCAACACTATACTATTTCCCGTCTGGTCACCACACCAACCACACAAAACACACCAACAAACCAACTGTGTCACAATATAATTCCAACCATATGGTGTACAAGACAAAAAAAAAGATAGGAGGTGTTGGACTGGATATGTATGTGTGTACAGACAGTGTATATATATGTATGTGTGTACAGTATATATATATTATATGTATGTATGTACAGTATATATATATATATGTATGTGTGTACAGTTTTTATATATGTATGTGTGTATATATGTATTTGCAGATCAGAGAGACACATGGAAGAACTGAATATACATGGAAGCGTATGGAATATTTTACACATATAATGAATGACATGTGTTTTTTATGTATGAATCTAATAATTATGCATACATGGAGATGATGATATACATACATTTAAGACACATGGAACAGGGCACAAATCTATGTATGTGTGTATATATATAATATTATATAACATGGAACACATTCATTGGTAAACCAGAAATATTATCATCATTATCATTATTATCATTATTATTATTATTATGTGATTTCTAGAACACAACGTCACAGCTCATCAAAACTCATCTATGTTATTTCTACATCAAAAAGACGGTGTTTATCTCTGAAACCATTTTTAATTAAGGGGAATAATACACTTTTTGGTTCCTTCAAAGTACACCACCATCCAGGAAACAGGACTAGATTAGATTAGCAAAGTTAAAGGTGCCTGGCCTGTAACTGGGGTGAATCACGTCGCTCTAGATACCACCAAACAGGACTAGATTAGCAAAGTTAAAGGTGCCTGGCCTGCAACTGGGGTGAATCAGTCTCTCCAAATAACACCACCAACACTGTATTAAACCCCTTAATTAATACAAAAGAGACATTGGTCCCACCTTAACACTAGACAAAAAATATATACTGTTTCTATATCGTAGTTTCTCATTGGATGATATTTTTTTTTCTATTGTCGTATTTTTTTTCTCACGGGTGTAAAAATAGTTGGAGCAATATTACAGGCTATATGGTTAAGGGGAGTGTATATTATTGGTGCATTGGAGTGCTATGATTCCTCCAAAGTACGCCAGGAAACAGGAGCAGATGAACACAACTGCTAGTGCCCTGTTGCCTGAATTACTTTGGAGAAATCACATACTCCAGATTTACCAAACAATATACTCTATACCCCTTTAAGGAGAGACTTATTTGTTGGTGATTTAGAAGGCTACTGAATCCTCCTAACTGTACGAGAAAACAGACACACTACCAAACTCAATGGTAGCAACTAATAGCCTAAGGATATGTCTGTTTCGTGGCATAGTTTGGAGGAATCAAAAACCTTCAAATTCAATTCAACAACAAATAATTTAATCTCCCCTTAAGGACCCTGTGATCGTGTATGATAATTGGAGGCTTCTGATTCCTCCTGACTATGCCACGAAACAAGCTCCTTCCATACGGACCGCGTTTCGTGGTAATATTTGAAGGACTCGTTTACCTCCAATTTTTATACATGATCACAGGAGTCTTAATAATAATAATAATAAAAATATCACTGTTCTGTCTTTTATCGTTCACGTTGGTGTAAAAAATACTTCATTAGTGTGTTTTATAAAAATTGCGTTCGGTCGGCAGTAAGTAGTAGTAGACAGGCATCGTAAATATTTCAATACATGCAGTTCTTATTTTTCAAACGTTGCTTGGTCGGTGTTTATTGAATATGTAATTATTTATACCTGGTTAAATTCTATCTTCCCGGATCATAGTCTATTTTATTGTTATCATTATTTTTATATCTCTCTCTCTCTCTCTCTCTCTCTCTCTCTCTCTCTCTCTCTCTCTCTCTCTCTCTCTCTCTCTCTCTCTCTCTCTCTCTCTCTCTCTCTCTCTCTCTCTCTCTCTCTGTGTGTGTGTGTGAGAGAAAGAGTGTGTGTGTATTCGTAATATATGTACCGGTAAGTCATGTATTCTGTGTGTGTGTGTGTGTGTGTGTGTGTGTGTGTGTATTTATATGTGTTTGTGAAAAGCTGTGTGTATGTGTGTGTGCATGTGTGTGGGTGGGTTTATATTTGTGTGTGTATATGTGTATATGTGTGTTAATGTGAATTAGTAATAGTATGTCAAATATCCAGTGTGCATGTGTGTGTGTGTGAGAGAGAGAGAGAGAAAAAGAGAGAGAGAGAGAGAGAGAGAGAGAGAGAGAGAGAGAGAGAGAGAGAGAGAGAGAGAGAGAGAGAGAGAGAGAGAGAGAGAGAGAGTGTGTGTGTGTGTGTGATACATGACAATTGACACCAACTAAATTTCCGTCACACACACATACATATACAGTAAAATCACAGTAACAACAGCAGCAGCAACAGCAGCTTATATAGTCTTAGCACCCACGTATATAAGAGCTGCGAAATCATTAAAAAAAACATCACCTTGAGACAATTTATACAGGAGAAGAGACTGTTGTTGGTGAATTGTAAGGTCTCTCTGTGATTCCTCCTAACTCATTGAGATTGTAAATTAAAAGAGAAGAGACTGTTGTTGGTGAATTGGAAGGCCTTTGATTCCTCGTAACTACATAACCAAGAAACTTCATGGTCCCCTTTTAGTACCATTGAGGGCGTTTGTTTCTTGGCATATAAATAATAGTTAGAAGGGATCAATATTATAGTCTTTCAATAAATTAGTCAACCAGATTATCTCCTCTTAATTGATGAATGAGTTAATATGATCCGTGACATCAGGTATAGTAATCATGTACAGTCGGTAGCATAAATAAGCGTCCATTCCCCCCCCCCCTCTCTTCATGTACTTAATAATGCTAATATAACCAAATCAAGTTATATTCTGAATCACAGTTTAATTTCTAACACTATATATAATTTACCATAACGATGTATGTCTGATATTATAGGTATTTAAATCATATTACAACATTATTAGTCTCTATTCTTCCTCTTCCATCTTCCTTTTTTCTATTCCTCCTCTTCCTCCTTTCTTTACTACTCCTCCTCTTTCTCCTTCTCTTTCTATTTCTCCTCTTCCTCCTTCCTTTTCTACTACTCCTCCTCTTTCTCCTTCCTTTTCTATTCCTCCTCTTCCTCCTTTCTTTACTACTCCTCCTTTTTCTACTTCCTTTTCCTACCCTCCTCTTCCTCCTTCCTTTACTACTCCTCCTCTTCCTCCTTCCTTTTCTACTACTCCTCTGCCACCTTCCTTTTCCTACCCCTCCTCTTCCTCCTTCCTTTTCTACTCCTCCTCCTCTTCCATCTTCCTTATTTACTCCTCTTCCTCCTCTTACGTACGCAGGTGAGAATGAAGCTAAATTTATTCTGCCGACTGTACATACGGTCTTCTAGTTAGTATATAATTATAAGCTTTTTTCATTTCTCATTTCCATTCTACTTCAATATGTAAAGTAAAATGTTCTCTATACATCTACGGGGTCTCAGGTTGTGATGTGGAGTTGTTTGTTAGCAGGTTAAATTTATCTTATTTTTATGTTTATTTTTTTTCTGCATGGGGAAATTACCACAGAAAGAAAGCTTGGTGAAATGAAACTGATGTATAGTAGAGTAGTTAGACTGGAGCTATGGTAACCTTAACTCTTTCCACTAATTGCAAAAGTGAGTTTATCGTTTTTTCTGTCTTGCTTTACAACCACACTAAGATGGGATTTATAACCATTAAGGAGGGATTTATAACCACACTAAGATGGGATTTACAACCACACTAAGATGGGATTTACAACCACACTAAGAGGGGACTTACAACCACACTAAGATGGGATTTATAACCACACTAAGATGGGATTTACAACCACACTAAGATGGGATTTACAACCACACTAAGAGGGGACTTACAACCACACTAAGATGGGATTTACAACCACACTAAGATGGGATTTACAACCACACTAAGAGGGGATTTACAACCACACTAAGAGGGGACTTACAACCACACTAAGAAGGGATTTACAACCACACTAAAATGGGATTTACAACCACACTAAGAGGGGATTTACAACCACACTAAGATGGGATTTACAACCACACTAAGAGGGGACTCACAACTACGATGGGAGGAGGACTTTTCTTTCTGGACCTTGAGGGGGTCTTGTGGTAAAATTCTCTTCGTTTAAAAAAGTAAAGTAGTGAGTTTCTTGTGGCCTTTTCCCAATGCAGAAAAAAATGTGACGAGTCGTAAAAATGGACAGAGAATTACAGTATAGAAAGTCTACCCCATTGAACAAGTTGCCTTCATTGACTGTAGTTTTGCTGTTGGTCGTGTGGAAGTTGCAGCGAAAACCTGATCAATGAAAACTTCTCAAACGGGGCATAATTCCTTAACAATTTAGGCAACATTGAGTGTGATTAATACATTAGTACATTAATAAATACATACGTGATCCAGAACGGGTATGTTAAAATATTGACATCATAATATTTTACGTGAGTGATTATAATTATTCTTATATACGCCTTGTTTTATAGTAAGTCGGTTTGACGTTCCGGTATGCTTTTAATTTCCACGTGTAAGTCTCAAATCAATCATTATGCATCCTTACGTACGTCCCGATATATATTTACTTTGTTTGTGCAGTATAAAAGGCTGTTAAGATAATTATTATGTATTAGGTTTTTCCTGCATATTGGTAAGACACTTCATTGTGGTGTAAAATTCGTGATCACTCCTCGTTCTCTGTGATTCTGACCTTGCTTCCATCCTTCCTTCCTTCCTTCCTTCCTTCCTTCCTTCCTTCCTTCCTTCCTTCCTTCCTTCCTTCCTTCCTTCCTTCCTTCCTTCCTTCCTTCGTTCCTTCCTTCCTTCCTTCCTTCCTTCCTTCCTTCCTTCCTTCCTTCCTTCCTTCCTTCCTTCCTTCCTTTCTTCCTTCCTTCCTTCCTTCCTTCCTTCCTTCCTTCCTTTCTACTCTCTGTGTACAGTTGTGGACATAAGTTTCAGTACACGAATGGATGCCTCAAAACAGAATTATGCTGGCTAATATTTTTCACGTTCTGAAAATTATGAAATTATTGTTTTGAATAGTGAGTGAGTGAGTACCTACTTCTAGTAAATTAGAAGTTGTTAATTAACCTGTTTATAGGAAAGTTTCTTATCAAAGGCTTACCGGAGGCAGCCCATTGTGGATGATTATTATTGTCCGCGACTGTACAAGCTGGCAACCATTTACAAAAAAAAAAAAAACACTTATTCGAGAGCAAAGCACAAAGGTTTGGTCCACTTCAAAACATTATAAAACAAAATTCATTGGTTCAGTCAACGGGGTGTGGGAGTAGGGGACAGGCTTGGGGAGGGTTTTGGGGGGGTGCGGGAATAGGTGGAACAGGCTTGGCGTGGGTTAGAAAGCCTGTTCCCCTATTCCCACCCCCCTAACCCCCATTCCCCCAAGCCTGTTCCCCTATTCCCGACCCCCCTTCACTCCCCCGCACCCCCCAAGCCTGTCCCCCTATTCCCACACACCCACAACCCCCCCCCCCCCCAAGCCTGTCCCCTTATTCCCACACCCCCTTTAACGGTATAGTCACATATAAGATTCATGAAACTGCAAGGCGCTGAAACATTAATTAACTATCGACTCGACTTGATATACAGGACATTGTTAGTGTGATGAACTCTGCTTGGCGACGTCATCTTTAAGGACCCTGTGATGGTGTATGAGAATTTTGGAGGCATCTGATTCCTCCTGTCTATGCCACGAAACACACTCTTTCCATATAGGTGGTGTTTCGTGGCATTATTTGAAGGACTCGTATACCTCCAATTTTCCGACTACATCACAGGGTCCCTTTAAGGAGTGAGTATACTTTGGGTACATCAGAGCGCCTTGATTCCTCCAAAGTATCTGCCAATGAAACAGGACCAGACGAGCAAATATTAATGATGGCCTGCTGCATGGATAGTTTGGAGGAATCAGCTGCTCCAAATTTACCAACCAACACAGTATCTCCTCCTTTAAGAAAATCGTGGGTAGCTCCCTTTGTTACTGTCATCGTCAGAACAACTCGTTTATTTAACCATTATTTCTCAAGTTAAGAATCATTGGCTCAAGACACGGACGATAGGATTTACTAAGAATGATCAGGTTTCATGAGGTGTCTTCGGCATGTCAACAATCGAGAAGTCATTGAATACATAAACCTTAAGAGGAGATTATCATTTTTTTCTTTGTGAATTGGAAGGTCTAGGATTTCTCCAAACTATTCAAGGCACGAAACAATTCCCCATAATGTCACTATTGGGGATCTGTTTTATGACTTATATAGTTTGTAGGATTCGGCAGCCCACCATTTAACTCTCAAAAGGATGAATCTCCCCTTAAGCGCTCACTACCGCTTGGCTAGTGGTTTGTAATGAATAAAGAGTCAGTCACCCAACTGGGGATATCGACGTGAATCTACTCAGGAATCCTGGGCTTGGTTAAAGTCTGAACTGAAGGCAGGTGTACCCGTATCAGAGGGGAACACACTAGTCATGACCAACAGTGCTGCATGGGGGACAGTCGTGGTGGTGGCAGAAACAGCAGTAGTATTGGAGGTGTTATTGGACAAACTTGCATCACCTCCACGGACTGCAGGCTCGACATTGAAGGGAGGTGATATGAGGAGCAGACCCACGATGATGACTGTCATGATGAGGAAGGTGAAGGTGGACGCGTAGCAGGTTATGAATCGCATGGGTCCCGTCAACTTGCCTTCGCCTAGACGTAGCGGCGGTGGAGACGGTGGGAGTTTGTTGTTCAGCTGGTCTTTGTTGTTGTCGACCCCCTGTGGTGTTGTTGTTGTTGTTGTGGTTGGGGTGCCGTCGCCTTCCTTATTACCGTTGGGCCTCTTGTCGTTGTGTTTGTCACCACCACCACCGTCGCCGTCGCCGCCCCTTCCTCTTCCTTCGTCGCCTTCTTCGTCGTCGCCTCCTCCCTCACCGTCACTCATGGATGATTGACCCGCTTCAATGTCCATCTCTTCCAGGTATTTTTTCTTCACGTCTTTCATTTCCATCTGAAAGGAAAAATGTAATATAAGTCTAATGTATAAAAATTCGTAAGAAAGATGTAATTCGCATTATGTTTTCCTCACGTGTTCAGTCTCTATGTGAATAAAAATAATAATAATAAAAAAAAAATATATATAATAAATAAGTAAAATAAATTAAAAAAAACGTCTATAGGGCACAAAGTAAGCCGAAACTTAATTAAGGGTAAAATACATTGTTGGTAAATCTGGAGCAACTAATTCCCCCAAACTACTCCAAACAAGAAAACACCATTATTTGTTTTTAATTAGTCCTGTTTCCTAGCATACTTTGGAGGAATCAAGGCGCTTTAAGGTATCAAAAGTGTAAAATCACTTAAATAATAAAGTTAGAACACTTGATACATATTAAGGGACCCTGTGATGTAGTCAGAAAATTGGAGGTATTTTTTTTTTGTGTGTGTGTGTGTGTGTGTGTGAATGTGTGTGTGTGTGTGTGTGTGTGTGTGTGTGTGTGTGTATTATTTCATGCTTAAGTCCATTTCATGTCCTTGCATGAAACACATATTTATTAGTACTTTTAAAAATGATAATAATGATGATGAAATAAATTATGTATTGATGTGTAAAACTAAAAGGAGGAATAAAGTATTTTTTTTGTTTATTATTATTATTATTTACAAAGTGTTGCATGGTGGTAAATCAGGAGCTAATGAATCCTCCAATCAATTCCAAGCAACACGAAAGCCCACTAAGAAAATTTGCTATTATGGTCCATCCTGTTTCGTGGCATAGTTTGGAGGAATCAAGGTGTTCTAATTAATGTATCAAAAGTATACCTACGATCCCCATTAATTAATTCCTGGTAATTATGTTAGACACGCAACTAGGCTATCTTGTTATCTTACCTCTCTCTCTCTCTCTCTCTCTCTCTCTCTCTCTCTCTCTCTCTCTCTCTCTCTCTCTCTCTCTCTCTCTCCTGCTGTACCATTTATCCCATCATGTCCCTCATTATTTTCGTTCTCCACACACACACACACACACACACACACACACACACACACACACACACACACACATACATACAGAGAGAGAGAGAGAGAGAGAGAGAGAGAGAGAGAGAGAGAGAGAAGAGAGAACACTCAGATACACACACATACAGAGAGAGAGAGAGAGAGAAATTATTATTATTATTAGTAGTAGTAGTAGTAATATTTTTATTATTTTTATTATTATTATTTTTATGTTTATGTTTATGTTTATTTTTATGTTTACTACTACTACTACTACTACTACTATGTTGTTGTTGTTGTTGTGGTTGATGTTGTTGTTGTTATAAGTGAACTGAAGGGAGAGTGAATGCTACAAACTACACCATGAAACAAACTACCTCTGTGTTCTATGTTCTATGTTCTATGTTCTGTGGCACGAGATCGACTACAGTTTACCCCAAAATAAATTACCCCCCTCAACACCCCCCACCCCCCCACCCCTCTTTAATTACAAGATGATGGTATTTATAGCGAGATTATAAAATGGATGAGACATTTTACGAGAACCTCCTTCCTTCCTCCTTCCTTCTTCTTCTTCGTGGTAAATTGGGGTGCTACTGATTCCTCCAAAGTATCCCGGGAAACAAATCACCTCAATTGTTTTGTTATTATTTTGGGGAGGTGTTGTTTCGTGATATAATTTGGAGGATTTGGTAGTGCTCCAATTTAATTAAGGAGAGGGTATAATTATATAGTTTAGGCATTTTTAGATATAATGATTCCTCCAAACTATTTCCAGCAACAGGTCACCACGAAACAGATCCCCTATTTGTACCTTTGAGGGCCCGTCTGTTTCCTGGCATAGTTAGGAGGAATTGGTATCCTCTCAATTTACCAACAAGAGAATTTTCCCTTAAATTTTTCGTATCCCTTCGCCATAATAATCGAACCGAGAATGTCTTCAAGTGTGTGTGGATGTACAAAGTTTTTTTCAAAGTCCTGCCATCACAGCCAGTCTATATGTCTGTCTGTGTGTCTGTCTTGCAACTCAGGGTATAAATGTAGGTGGGGTTAGGGTAAGGACGGTATATTATATTTCAGTACTCAAAAGTAGAGTTGGCACACACTGTTTTATATTGAAGCACACACACCAACTGGCAAAGATTAGCACCACAGTTTGCGCGAGTCGGGTTGAAGAGCGTTCAGAGTTTTTTTGTTTTTTTTTGTACCTAACCAAACCTAACCTAACCAAACCAAACCTAATCTAACCTAAGCAAAACTAAACCAACCTAAGCATATCAAACTTAACTAAATCTAACCTACCCTAAACTAACTTGTAAAATAATGAACGGTAATTACTATATATTTGCTTTGTAATAACACAATATTTGTATATGTGGTGACCCCTATTTTAGTACTCTACAAACTATATCTATATTTTATACTTATGGGTGTGACGTGAATAATAATAATAATAATATTAATAATAATGATAATGATAATAATAATAATAATAATAATAATAATAATAATAATAATAATAATAATAATAATAATAATAATAATAATAATAATAATAACAATAAACTTAATAATAATAATAATGCTAGATGATTGAAAATGTCACACAATAAACCTCACATATAAAGAGATAATAACACACTATATTTCCCTCTACTTCAATGGAAAGAAATAAAGACAAAGCAGGTGCTCGTAAAAAGATAGTAAGGTAAGCAAAAAATATGGTGATCATGTCTCCTATAAAAGTCTGACTAAACTCCTAATGTCTGACAGATAATATAATATGATGCTTTCTTTATCTCTTACCTCTCGTATTGTGCCAAGCCAGCCAGCCAGCCAGCCAGCCAGTCGGACCAACCAACCAACCAGCCAGCTACCACCACCACCAGTTGCTGACGAATGGAACTCTCTCTGTGTTGACACCTTCACTCTCTTTACTAACTCACTGATACTAGGATGGGCACTGATGGTCTCTCTGTCTGGGTGTGTTGTGTGTGGGTCTGATCACAGTTATCTACGGCACAGTGTGAGTGAGGGAGGGAGGAGGAAGAGGAAGGGGTAGGTTTAGGTAAGACCCTTGTGTGGTGTGTGTGTGTGTGTCTGTGTGTCTGTCTGGCTGCTGATGGTGATGGGGAGGTGAGGGAGATCTTACGCCCCTCTCTGCGCACGCTCTCTCTCTCTCTCTCCCTCTCTCTCCCAACCTTTCTCTCTCTCTCTCTCTCCCTCTTTGTGTGTGTGTGTGCTGCATCGCGTAATGGACCATAATTTGGCACGCATGGCAAAGTGTTATTGCTGTTCATTTTCTTTCTCATTTCCCCTCCTCTTGCTCCTCCTTTACCTTGTCCTCATCCAGTGGTAGTAATAGTAGTAGTAGTTGCAGTAGTAGTGGTAGTAGTGATAATAGCAATAATAATAGTAGTAGTAGTTGTTGTTGTTGTTGTTGTTCTCGTTGTTGTTGTTGTTCTCCCGGGGCAGAATGGCCTCCTGTCCCACAGTTCTCAGGTACACTCCGGTTGTAGTGGAAAAAAAATAAGGGAGGGGCTGGCCCTATATGTCTGGGCTACCGAACCACATCCCAAGGAGATGGGACCAGACCTTATTGAACCAGTGAGTCTGGGGGCCTCTGACAACCAGTGAGATTGGGCAGAAGTTCTTTGGTCCCACAACAATGCTGTGGGCACAATTCCACGTTACCACAAGAGCTACAAGTAGGGCTGCACCTTCCATGAGACCAATCCTGAAGGAACCATAAAGAGGAGGGAGTTTACACTGCTGCATGCAAAGGAATAATGTACCCCCGTGTGCTGGCGGTCCACACAGCAGTGAAAAAAAATCACCGGTTGCAGTACACCTCACGTGGATTTTTAATCCATGTGGGCAGATCTCGTCAAATCCACAAGAAAGTGACCAAATCCTAATATTCACAGAGAATAAAGTCGTAGTAGTTTGTTGTTTTGTTGTTTGATTTTTTGTTTTCCATGTTCAAACACATAATCCTGTAATGGTCAATTTCAATCCTGAGGAGTTTCATTATCTTGTGACATTTTAGACAGAGAGAGAGAGAGAGAGACAAAGAGAAACACAGAAACATGGAAGCAGCGAGAGAGAGAGAGAGAGAGAGAGAGAGAGAGAGGCACACCCACCTCCTGAATACAACAACAACATCACAATCATCATCACCATAACAACAGCACTCGAACCACAAGTATGTTGTTTGTTTTTATTATTCATTGGTATAGGTTTATCTTATATGGAAGTTATTCTAATCTTGGAACAGTAAATGGGTAAGTAAATGGAAGTCAATGAGTGTAAGTAAGAGGAGATTATCATTTGGGTGAATTAGAGCACCTTAATTCCTTCAAAGTATGCTAGGAAACAACAGAATCAGATTAACAAAAACAATGGTGGCCTGTTGCTTGAAATACTTTGGAGGAATCACTTGCTCCAGATTTACCAATACTATACAACCTCCTTTTAAGTTGTGAATGTCTAACAAGATTAACTACTACATACTTTTCACTTTCAGTTTTAATTAATGGGAGATTCGTAAAACAAACAGACATTGGCCCACATTGGTACTTTATAAGGGATCTGTTTGTTTCGTGGGATAGTTTGGAGGAATCAGTAGTGCTCCAATTTACCAACAACCAACACCATAATCTTCCCTTGTTGGTATAACTGGTGCAATTGATTCCTCCAAACTATTACAAGCAACAAGACATCATGATTTTTTGTGATCTGGTCCTGTTTCCTGGGATACTTTGGAGGAATCAAGGCGCTTCAATGTAACTAAAGTATACTATCCCCTTAATAGAACTGTGAAAAAGATATATATAAAGTCAAAAGTTATAATTACCAATAACAACAACAACAACAACAACAACATTACTGAACATTGAAGTAACTTGAAAAAAATATATATAAAGTCAAAAGTTATAATTACCAACAACAACAACAACAACAACAACATTACTAAACATAGAAGTAACTTGAAAAAAATATAAATAAAGTCAAAAGTTATAATTACCAACAATAACAACAACAACATTACTGAACATAGAAGTAACTTGAAAAAAATATATATAAAGTCAAAAATTATAATTACCAACAACAACAACAACAACATTACTGAACATTGAAGTAACTTGAAAAAAATATATATAAAGTCAAAAGTTATAATTACCAACAACAACAACAACAACATTACTGAACATAGAAGTAACTTGAAAAAAATATATATAAAGTCAAAAGTTATAATTACCAACAACAACAACAACAACATTACTGAACATAGAAGTAACTTGAAAAAAATATATATAAAGTCAAAAGTTATAATTATCAACAACAACAACAACATTACTGAACATTGAAGTAACTTGAAAAAAATATATATAAAGTCAGAAGTTATAATTACCAACAACAACAACATTACTGAACATTGAAGTAACTTGAGAAAAAAATATATATAAAGTCAAATTCTGATGACTTAATTATTGGCAGTCAGGAAACACAACCAACCAACCACTTTAGGAAGGAAAATTATACGTGATATTCTACACAACTATTTTTGCGTTGTTCTGCTTACAAATAAACCAATATTATTATTTCTTTTTTTCACTTCTATGTTAGGAATATTATTATTATTATTATTATTATTTTATTTTTTTTATTATTATTATTATTATTATTATTATTATTATTATTATTATTATTATTATTATTATTATTATTATTATTATTATTATTATTATTATTATTATTATTATTATTATTATTATTATTATTATATATTTTTCTTTTTCCATTTCTATGTTAGGTCGAGGTGGCTGAGTTTTGACTTATGGTTTTTGTTTTCGGCCGAATTAAAAATAAATAATGAAATTAAATCACACACACACACACATACACAAAAAAAAAAAAAAAAAAAAAAAAAACAGGGAGTGATAACCTTACCCTTTCCCTTCTCACTTTGGATTGATTTAAACTTTGCTAAAAAAAAAACAATCAAACAATAATAACACTGACACACACACACACACACACACACACACACACACTTAATTTGTGAAGATTTTGTTTTTAATATGGCATATGATAACATCAAAAATTTAATTGACCCAAGGCAGTTTGGCAACATGAGGAAGTCATCCACCTCTCATTGTCTAGTAAGCTTTTTGGATTTCTTGCATAATGGCTTAGACAAACGCAAGACGTCACTGGCTGTTGCCTTTGTTGACTTCAGGAAAGCTTTTGACCTTGTTGATCACTTCACAGTTATCAACAAAGCCATAGCACTTGGATTACCCCCCTACCTGGTATCATGGCTGTGTGATTTTCTGGTTGGACGTCAACAGGTAGTGAGGTATAGGGGTGCTGTATCAGGGTCACAACCCCTCAGTTGTGGCGTCCCTCAAGGGACCAAAATGGGCCCCCTTTGCTATTTAATCCTCATTAATGATGCCCTGACCGAAACCCCTGCCAGGTGGAAGTATGTGGATGACTGTACAGTAGGGATTACAGTGGATAACACCTCACCAGACTATACACCACTACAAGGTATCCTGGACTTGCTGCAGGCATGGACTACAGTCAACAAGGTCACCATCAACCTTGATAAGACTGTAGTTATGCATTTCAACACTGCCACCACCCAAGTACAACCACCTTCAATAACTATGGGTGACCATCCTCTCCAGTTAGTACAGTCCACCAAACTCCTAGGTATCACCATCGACCATAAACTCAACTGGAAGGTACATGTGAATAACACGGTCAAGTCAGCCTCGTACCGTCTATACATGTTAAGACGACTGAGGTCACTTGGGACACCCATGTTGGAGCTTAGTACTATTTATAGCTCCTTCATCCTACCCAAATTGACCTACTGCTCACCGGCCTGGTCATCCTCTATTAATACCACCCAGAAACTCCAACTCGAGAGAGTACAAAAAAGAGCATGTAAAATAATACTGGGTGGCGAGTACACTGGGTACAACAATGCTCTCTCCACCCTCAACATGTTATCCCTCAGTCAGCTCCACCATCAGACACTACTCACATTCGGCCAGGGACTACTACAACATCCACGTCACCGACACTTCCTTCCACCTACAATACCTCGTCCACCTCGTGCACTCCGTCACTCCAACATATTACAGCCAATAAGAGCCCGCACTGATAGGTATAAGAACAGTGCCATCCCAGCCATTGTTCACCTACTCAACAACACATAGTCTATACAATATACTGCCTTGTTTCCTTCTATATATTTTATGTTTCTTTCCAGTATTTATATATGTACATCAATTCATCACTGTATATTTTCAGCTTCAGGCTGCCACTCTCATCAATAAAACCGTTTATTATTATTATTTTTATTTTTACACACACAAACACAAGACATGGAGTGGTAACCTAACAACGGATCTTTTCACCTTGGTATATATATTATAGTTTTGCCTTTTGTTACAGAGTTTTCCTTCGTATATAATTATAATATTATATAGTAACAGAACCTTGATTTGCTCAGAAAATATATATCAACATCGTATATTATTCTACCTACATAAAGAGTCGATAGGTATATAGTCCAAAATGTTCTTAATTCATCTTCACTTGTATTTGTACCGGTATATTTTGGATTCATCATAATATAATAATGTCGTCTTTATAAAGTTAGAGAGTCCAAAATGTTAATTCTTCATCTTCATTTGAGTCCAAAATGTTCTTCATCTTCATTCAATTGTATTTGTATATTTTGGATTCATGATAATATAATAATCTCGTCGTTATAGAGATATATATAGAAAGTCTAAAATGTTCTTCATCTTCATTTGTATTTGTATATTTTGTATTCATCATAATACAATAAGGTCAGTTTGAGAGTCCAAAATGTTCATCATCTTCATTTAATTGTATTTGTATATTTTGTATTCATGATAATATCTTCGTTATAGAGTGTTTTCCTGCGTTATCTAAAGGAGAAGGATACCACCAATACGCCTTTCTTGGTTCATCACTAAATATTTCATGTGGGGACACACGTCGATACTGGTGGTGGTGTAGGTGTGTGTGTGTGTGTTCGTTGGTGGTGGTGGATGGTGGGAGGTGTGTGTGTGTGTGTGCGTTCTTGTATGATAGAAAATTGGCCATAGCAAAGAAAACTGATCCTATTTTGTTTTCTTAGTGGGATACTGAAACAATAAAATTATCTACCTAGTTTATACTCTTTTTTTTTTTATGATCTGCCAATTTATTTTTATTTTATTTTTTTATTTTTAGTGGGATTCTGCAGCACTATCAATATCTACCAATAAATTGTTTTCCTGTTTTTCATATATATATTTTTTATTTATTTTTTCTACAGTTATCTGTTACACGACGACTCGGTTTATCTACCATCAACAATATCCATTTTATGTAACTTAATGACCCTGTGATCGTGTGTGAAAAGTGGAGGCTACAGGCTGATTCCTCATAACCAGGCCACGAAACAAGCTCCTGCCATATAGGTGGTGTTTCGTGGCAATATTTGAAGGACTCATTTATCTCCAATTTTCTGACAACATCACAGGGTCCCTTAACTTGATATTCTTTTAGTAGCATCGACGTCGTTCCCCTGCGAAGTAGTGTTGTACAGATGAGCAAGTAGAAAGTGCAAGAAAGAAAAATATGGCTGTATATAGCAACATCTTCCCCACCACTCCAAGTTCAGCCAATCACGTTCCACCTTACATTGTCTTTGGGTTCTCAGTTATTAGTCATTCATAAGTATACCACCAGGAATTATATTACGAAGAACTACCAGATGTTGCCATATACAGTACAGCCAAATTTTTCTTGCACTTTATACTTGCTTAATTGTACTGTACACTCGAATACACTCGAAGGCTGAGATCTGAAGCAGGCGGTTACTGGACGACAGCCCACACAAACCATGGTATTCGAGTGTACAGTACTAAGGACATATAAAGATGAACTTGAAAACATACTATTGTCACAAACCATTAACAGAAATTATTATTATTATTATTATTATTATTATTATTTGATTTAATTATTAAATCGTCTGAGTTAAGCACAAATTATTCAAACCCATAAAACACAACAATGAGAAAAACGTGTTGGAATATTAATGAAAAAATTATAATGTATAATAGATTGACATCTAAAAAAAAAAAAAAATAATAATAATAATAATAATAATAATAATAATGATAATAATAATAATGGAAGGGAAAGACAAACACCATATTTTTTTTCTTTTTGTGTTGTATATTGTATTTGAAATTCCAATGCCACAAGCGAGGTTATTGAATCAAGAATATATATATATGTGTGTATATAAATGATTAGTGTAAGCTGCATGGGACTAATTAATGTATGTACAGTTGGCACCACTCCCGCGTTTATCCCCTGTCGTTGCCAATTGGGCCAGTCAGAAATTCGAATCATGCATATCCATAAGTTAAAAAAATCGAAATATCCATATCCTTAGAGTGAAAGATATGAATGTTTCGATTATTTTAACTTGTGAATAGGGATTCGAATTTCTGACTGGCCCAACATTGGCAACGACAGGGGGGAAACACGGGAGTGGAGCCAACTGTATGTATGAGTGACTCCATCTTTGCTGACACACAATTTAATGAAGGGACCCTCTGTGATGTAGTCAGAACATTTTGGAGGTAAGTGAGTCCTTCAAATATTGCCACGAAACACACACACACACCTATAATTATGGAAGAATGGTGTTTCGTGGCATAGTTAGGAGGAATCAGAAGCCTCCAATTCTCATATACACGATCACAGGGTCCTTGATTGAGGGGAGAGTCTCTTGTTGTTTGTGAATTATTGGAAGGCAACTGTTTCCTCCAAACCATGCCACGACACAAATCACTTCAATGTTACTACTAATAGGGGTTTTGTTTCGTGGCATAGTTTGGAGGAATCATTCACCTTCCAATTCACCAACAAGAAAATTATTTCCCCTCGATTAAGTGATGAAGCAATTTATTTTTTTAAGTTTTCAGATGATATTTATATTGAGAACTTTTAGAACATTTTTTTTTAGTTTTGGAATGATTTTTTGAGTTTTAGAATATTTTTTTAAATTTTTGGAATAACATTTTGAGTTTGGAATACGTTTTTAAATTTTGAAATAATGTTTTTTTGAGTTTCAGAATAACTTTTGAGTTGTCAGATATAATTATACAATATATATACAGTATATATAACTTTTAGAATTATATATATTTTTTATCGTGTCTGTGATTTTTGTTTGGTATTTTAAATAATTAAGGAATATCGCCATTGACTATATAAAATTACAAGAAATATATTAACAGTTATCATAGTTAGTTTAGGAAACCCTGGTAAGAAATGGGTTGGTTATAATAGTGACGTACAGTTGTAGGCACATGAAACGAAACACACACACACACACACACACACACACACACACATGAAACACGAGGCCCCATCACTGAGCATAGGATAATTATATGTT
Organism: Petrolisthes manimaculis; assembly: GCA_034508575.1. Lineage (NCBI taxonomy): Eukaryota > Metazoa > Arthropoda > Malacostraca > Decapoda > Porcellanidae > Petrolisthes > Petrolisthes manimaculis. The sequence goes on along the minus strand of JAWZYT010002878.1, from coordinate 112,663 downwards.
CAGGCAGCATGGTGTTTACGATGGTGCATGGTGTGGTACGATGGCTCTAGTAGTTGTTTGTCAGTGGAGCCATCGTACCGTTACAGTACCACGCCATCGTATACACCATTAAAATGTTCTTGAATATGGACGCCTGTTGTGTGTCGAAATGCGTCCTTTTAAATTAATAATTAATAAAGTAATAAATTAATAAATAATAATTATGCTCAATGAGGGGCCACGGTTAAAGATGTGGTCGTTTCATGTGTCTGCAACGGTGCCTATACCTACTTTCAAAGACATTATTATTATTATTATTATTATTATTATTATTATTATTTATTTATTTTTCTTATTTTTCCAGTCATTATTATTATTATTATTATTATTAAAAGGAGATAGTATAATTCTTGGTGTGTGTGTGTGCATTCAGAGTGCCTCCTTGATTTGATTCCTCTAAAGTATTTCAGGAAACAGGACCAGCAGCCAAATTAACAAATATATTGGTGGCCTGTTGCTTGGAATAGTTTGGAGGAATCATGAATTAAGTGTCTCCAGTATTTACCACCACCACTCAATGTACAGTTGGGGAATAATGTATGTATGTGAACACTGTTGGCGGCTTCTGGCAATATCCCCAAAAGTAAACACATCAATGAAAGAAAGTAGTTATGAATTGAAGGATAACTTTTTTTTTTTCACTGTCTGTGTTTGGTTGGTCGACGTCACCCAATATCAGTTATCCTTATGTAGTAATGAATAAATATTATCTATTGATTCTATTCCTAACGTGTTTATCACTGACATTGATACCATAAGTCGTCAACGGTGTCTAGATATTTTGTTCCCCAACTGTACTATACTATCTCCCCTTTATAATATAACAACAGTAGGTTCTAAAGGTGGTTGAATTAGTTAATGATGTTTTTTTAATTAGTAGTATCATACATTCATTCGTAGCCTAACTTATGACAAGATTAACAATATACAGGTTGCAAGTTTTCCACACGAGACAGTCAGTGTGTGTGTGTGTGTGTGTGTTGTGTGTGTGTGTGTGTGTGTTGAATTGCTACTCTGCTCTGATTCTGGCATTAGTTAATTTAAGAGACGTGGTGTGGGAGTTTGAAGGCGGGGGAGGAGTTTAATCATTATAGAGAAGAGTCCAGATTTCACTAAATTTGAGCGTCAAGATAATAAATATTCCTGAAGATGTTTGAGGTCGCTATCAATCAATACGCCGGGAATCAGAACAACAACAACACTGCTGAACATAAAACTACCTTGAATGAAAAAATATATATAAAAAGTCAAAAGTTATAATTACCAAAAAAGATATATATACCAAAAAAGATATATATATAAAGTCAAAAGTTATAATTACCAACAACAACAAAATTACTGAACATAGAATTACCTTGAAAAAGATATATATAAAGTCAAAAGTTATAATTACCAACAACAACAACAAAATTACTAAACATAAAAATACCTTGAAAAAAATATATATATAGTCAAAAGTTATAATTACCAGCAACAACAAAATTACTGAACATAAAAATACCTTGAAAAAGATGTATATATAATCTAAAGTTATAATTAGCAGCATCATTCAACAGCTATGTGATGACATTCAATACACTCACTTACTCACAACACTCTCATCCATCATGTCAAGTTATCAACATTTTAATTCAGTACTTTACTTTGGTTAGAATTATGAGTGTGTATGTATGTATGTATGTACTGAATGTCCATGTATGTATGTATCTGTCTGTGTATGTATGTGTGTTTGTATGTACTGAATGTCCATGTATGTATGTATCTTACTGTATGTCTGTGTATGTATGTATGTATTTTTGTACTGTATGTCTATGTATGTATGTATGTATGTATTTTTGTACTGTATGTCTATGTATGTATGTATGTACTGTATGTCTATGTATATATGTATGTATGTATGTACTGTATGTCTATGTATGTATGTATGTATGTATTTATGTACTGTATGTCTATGTATGTATGTATGTATTTATGTACTGTATGTCTATGTATGTATGTATGTACGTGTTGACTGTCACGTGTGGAAGAGTTGCCAAAATGTACCAAACACCGGAATCAGAAAATAAAATGCAACAGCAATAACAAACAAACCAACAAACAGATGGTGATATTAAATGAACAGTCAGTAACAATGAGTAATTAATTAATTAGGGTTTTTATTAAGGGGATAGATAGTATAATTATAGTGTTGGTAAATCAGGAGCAAACTATTATTCCTCCAAACTATTCCAAGCAACGGACCCCCATTTTATGTGTTTGTTTAACTGGTTCGGTCCTGTTTCCTGGCATACTTTGGAGGCATCAAGGCACTCCAATGTAAGTACCAAATATACACCATACTTATCCCCTTAACAGGAACATATGTATACTACGGTTGGGAGAATATGTTTGATTGTGCGTTCATATATACATCCTGAAAATATGAGTGAATTTATGCTACTGACCATACATACAATTAAAATGGTGTATACATGGTGTAACACGAGTTTATGCGGATACTTTAAGAAATGAAACTATATGTGATTCTGAGTCGAAAATCTTCTATACACATTTGCATTTTAAGAATTAGTTTGGTCGTAAAGTGAAGTTTAAAATTGATGTGATGATTGTGGGCCGAGAGTGAGAATGAGAATGGGAGGAGTCAACCAGGGATAAGCTACTGTTGTTAGAATCTTGTATTATGATCATTATTATATGCACGTAATGGAACATCATTATATCTTCAAGTGTTCATTATATAATTTCCTTTTAAGACTATAATAGTATTGCTGTACAGTATCGACAAAGACAGTGTTAATAAGAAATGTACTAGAATGTTTTCTTACACTTTTCACCCAAACTACAGTAACTCTTAAAATACATGTGTGTGTAAAGATGATTTTCGACTCGTAATCACATGTTCTTTCATTCATTTACAGTATCTACAGAAACTCATGTTACATCCCTGTATAACAATCAGATTAATTAATTATTATACCCATGGTGTGTGAAAATGTTAGCCTACTCTACGTGCATTATTGCTAAGAGCTAATAATAATAATAATAAAACAGCAGAGTTGATGTGGTGGTAATCTGACATCATCTTTTTTTATCTTCGTCATCAAATAGTAGTAGAGGAATTTATTTAGATGTTGTTTGATTGAATTTGATTATCTGTAACTCGCATGATGTTAGCAATAATAATAATAATAATAATAATAATAATAATAATAATAATAATAATAATAATAATAATAATTTGGTATGATTAAATAGTGATTATCTGTAATTCGCATGGTGTTAATAATAATAATGATAATAATAATATGATTGATTAAATTTGTATTATTACTCTTGTAATTACTGATATCATAATCTATAAATATTTCGTATTATAACAACTCACCCTAAGATTGTGATCATAAACACTAAATTGATAAATCAAAGTTTCTTCATATCTATTGTACTACTTTATTACTCAGCAAGATATGGTATTAAAAAAAAAAAAAATGATAAAAAGATGATAAAAAGATGCAATCAGATTACCACCTCATGTAATATCACTTATTTGCCAGTACTGTAAGACCAACCCGTGTCAAGTGGAAAAATTACACATAGAAAATAATAAATGTTGATGATAATAATAGTATTAATAATACTATAAGCATATTTTGATTTTTTTTCACGTTTTGAGTCGAGGATTATTTATTGTTATTATTATTATTATTATTATTATTATTAGTGATGTTAGAGTTGAAATTTAGCATATCTTTTAATTTATAGCGAGTGAATTTTTTTTTGTTTTATTATTATTTTTTTCCATATTAGTCAAATCTATGAAAATATTATAAATAAAGAAAAACAAAAAAGTATAATATAAGTTTCAGCCTCAGTAGAAATAATTATAAATATTATATAACTCACATCATCAGTCTGTGTTGTCAATAAATGTTACAGGGTCGATTCCCCAGTGGTTCGTTTTGGTTTGTAAGCTCACGAACGAATGTATCTTAGCCATGAATCTTAGACTTATGGGTGAATTATTGAATGAATCTGCTTAATTAATAAACTATACAGTGATCATAATTATATCACTGTTTTAATGAATATATTTTGTGAATACGAATACTCAGCTTTTGGAAAATAATGAAGCCTTACAAGTGTGGTTGGTTGGGAAGCTAACAAACCAAATACCACTGTGGAATCAACCCATAATAGTGTTTCAGATTCTCGTTGAAAATTGATTCGAGACAATAAAAAATTACAGACAGCGTGATTCATGAAATTGCCAGACACAGACAATTAAGGGTGTTTGGGAATTAGGGGACAGGCTTTGGGGGGGGTTAGGGGGGGTGCGGGAATAGGGGGACAGGCTTGGGGGATTGGGAGGGATGCTGGAGTAGGGAGACAGGCTTGGGGGAGTTAGGTGGGGTGCGGGAATAGGGGACAAGCTTTCTACCCCCTCCCCCCACCCACCCCAAGCCTGTCCCCCTACTCCCGCACCCCCCAAAACCCCCAAAGCCTGTCCCCTAATTTCCACACACCCTTCAGGAGTTTCAAACTGTAAGAAAAGTATAAGTGTCCATTGTTAATTAATTCTAAAGTAACCATTAAGTTTTAGCAGAAATGTTTTTTTATTCCAGTGTGATTATAACTTTGAATTCCGGTCTTAATTGATTAAAGGGAGACTCTCTTGTTGATGAATTGGAAGGTCTGTGTTTCCTTCAAATTTAATTATATATACCACGAAACATATGACCTTAATCTTACTTTATATTTAAGGGACCATGTGGTGATGTAGTCAGAAAATTCATTGGAGGTGAATGAGTCCTTCAAATATTACCACGAAACAATCACCTATTGGGAAGGAGCGTGTTTCGTGGCACAGTCAACAGGAATCAAAAGCCTCCAACCAATTCCCATAATACACGATAACAGGGTCCTTAAAAATGAGGGAGATGTGTTTCGTGGCAATGTTTGGAGGAATCCATAGTCTTCCAGGTCACCATAAATAGAATCTACTTTTAATATACAGTCAAGAATCATAATAAGCATCCACCAAGTCTTGTTGTTGTCGAAAGTTTGGAATCATTTGACTTTCCAATGAACCAAGAACAAGGACAAATTATCCTATCCTTTTCGTTTAAGAGGGAAGTACAGTGTTGGTAAATCTGGAGCAACTGATTCTTCCAAACTATTCCAAGCAACAGATCACCTTAAATTTTCGTTAATCTGGTCCTGTTTCCGGGCATACTTTGGGGAAATCGAGGCACTCCAGTTATCTAAAAGTATACTATCCCATTAATTCACAACACTCCATCAGGCTATTCGAAGTACTGTTGTTGACCTGGATACATATTATAACTCGTGACTTTAGACAACACAGCCTCGTCCACTTCCAGGAAAAAACAAAACAAAGTCATGTGTAGTGTTATTAATATTTTTCGGTTTTCCACTTCCAGGGAAAAACAAAAAAAGTCATGTGTAGTGTTATTAATATTTTTCGGTTTTCCACTTCAAGGGAAAAACAAAACAAAGTCATGTGTAGTGTTATTAATATTTTTCGGTTTTCCACTTCCAGGGAAAAACAAAAAAAAGTCATGTGGAGTGTTATTTTGTTTTGTATTTTGGTTTTGCTATGATGTTGTGAACTCATGATGTGGGGTAGCAGCAAAACACACCAACAACACATCAATTAACTATATATTCTACCTTCGTTTTCCGTCCAATGTATATAATTATGTCTTTCCCATTCATCCAACTTGGTGTCAGGAGTTTAGATGACCCCTGTGAATCTAAACGGGTACATGTAACCACCCGAGGACAATGGATGAAAGACGGAGAGAGAACGAAGGCAGGAAAACGTGTGCTTGTGATCGCTAGTGGAGCCTCAGGGAACAGCCACTCAATAGGAAATACAATGTTGTCTTTTTAGTGATCGATCTCTGTTGGTGGTGAATGCAGAGTCGATAAATAATTCATGGGTTCACACTTCACGTAATGGAAATAATCATTATGTTATTATTAAGTATGGTTTTGTTATTATGTATCCTTAATTATCATGTATTATTAATTATTATGTATTATTAATTATCATGTATTATTAAATTATTATGTATTATTATGATACATTCTGCAATATATAATGTCTCAACTGGAAGTGGAGGAAGATACCGTGTTGTACAAATAATAACACCCGGAATTCTTGTAAGTACTCAACCTAAAAATGAACTTAGAACTAGTAAGGCATTGGCTGAAACTATTGCTTGGTAACACATGCCGACAGATGTTTGATAGCAACAGGAGCCTAGGATTATTATTATATTATAGAGAGTCTTCATATACTGGACTGTAGATTTGCATAGTCAAAATATTATTATATACTACCTTTTTTTTTTTTTAACCATCCTAGGTGACTAATTCGTAAGAAAACATTCAAATATACTGTACTGTATTGTATGTATGTATATATATATATATATATATAATAATAATGAGCAATGAAATGATTCACAGAGGGTAATTAGTAGTAGTATTAGTAGTATGATCTTTCAGTCCTGTTAATTTAATATTGTGGTGGGATTTCATATTTTATAGGCTTGTAGGAGCACAAATTAATTAAATACTGTTTGAGTAATATAAAATGCTCTTAGATACAGAAGAGTGGTTGCTTTAGAAATGGCAAATATATATATTTATTTATATATATATTCTTAAACCTATAATAATAATAATAAATATATTCAGCATTATTTTGTAGTAAGTAGTAGATGCACAGTTTGTTTTGTTTTGTTACGTGTGGATTCATTCAGTGTTGATGTATTAAAAGTGGCGTTGACTTGAGATGAAAAAACACTTTGAGCGAAAAACCTGGCAAAATAACATATTAAACTTTTTTCGGTTTTTGTTTTTTTGTTTTGCGACAACAATCAACAACACTTTTTTCATGGGTCTAGAAATCTTTTTGAGTTATTTCATTATATTCCCAGTTAAAAAGGAACTCATTGTCAACTCAGTATTTATTTATTTTTTGGTATGGCCATTTTTTACATTATTTTTCCTTCTCCAAAATGTAGGCTATGATCTGTTTCTTTTTTTCTATTCATATCCTTTGGTGTATCTATCGGCACTTACACGAGACATGGTTGCTTGGTTGGTTGGTTGGTTGGTTGGTTGGTTGGTTACTTGGTTGGTTGGTTCACATCACATCACATTTCGTATCACTTCTTTCACAGAAAGTTGTGCGCTTATGATAACTCCGGTAGCTATTTGTATAAAAACTGGAGGGAAGTTAGATTATATTATATATTATAGGATGGAAAAGTGACGGACAGAGTGGAAAAAAAAGCAGGAAACGAAGACTTAATTAAGAGAAGAGGGAAAAAAAAAGCAGGAAACGAAGACTTAATTAAGAGAAGAGGGGAAAAAAAAAAGCAGGAAACGAAGACTTAATTAAGAGAAGAGGGGAAATTTGAAGCAACGAAGATGAATTTATTAGATTATTTATTATTTATGTTTGTTATAACTGTGATGATGAAATGCCATGATATGAAAATGATAGAGAACACAGAAACAAAAGCAGAGAGAGAGAGAGAGAGAGAGAGAGAGAGAGAGAGAGAGAGAGAGAGAGAGAGAGAGAGACAGACAGACAGACAGACAGACAGACAGACAGAGAAACAGACAGACAGACAGACAGACAGTAGGTGAAAAGAAAATATACAAAATAAAAAAATAAAAAAACTATAGAGAAAGCCTATCCCTTAACTTACAATAACAATATCGTAAATCAAGACCAATAACAAATAAAACTGGAGAAGGAAACAACAGCTACAGCTATTCCTCCTTGGCTACAACATCTGCAGAAGATTCGGTACTATTGGCCTCATCCAAAGGCGGCCACCTCTGCCCTTTGACGTTGCCTGGGGACGAGTACATCAACAGTGCCACAATGCCTATCACCATCACAATCATGGTAGCGATGGCGGAGTAGCAACCTAACGCGGTACATCCCGGTTCGACGTTGTACAGAGGAGGAATGGATGACGACTTGGGTAATCCTTTGGCTTCTCCTTCTTCCCCTTCAGCAACTCCTTCGCCTCCTTCCTCGCCCTCCTCCCCTCCTGCCTTGCCGTCCTCGCTGCCCGTGTCTCCCGCCTCCTCTGCCTCATCCTCTTCCTCTTCATCTGCACAGGACCCCGCCTCCAAGTCCCTCTCTAACTCCTGTTGGTGGTGGAGTAACTGTTGGCGGTGATTCTGTGCGTTGTTGCAGAGCGCCTCTTCCTTAGTGTCATTCATCTGTAAGGGTCAAGTGGAGATTAGTTTATTGGTCATAGTCATAGTATACATATAATTCAGTCACTATGTGCGTCTGTAAGGGGGAAGTGGGGATTAGTTTATTGGTCATAGTCATAGTATACATATAATTCAGTCACTAGTTACGTCTGTAAGGGTGAAGTGGGGATTAGTTTATTGGTCATAGTCATAGTATGTTTAATACAATTATTATTATTATTATTAGTAGTAGTAGTAATGATCAGTGAACAGGCTAGGAGAGAACAAGATTATTCATAGATCCGAAAACCCCAGACTGCGAAATACTGTGTTATGTGTCCACTTCCTATTCTGTGTGGGAATATATGTGTTTGTGTGAGTCGTGCCTTGAACTGCATGGTGTAACCTCTCCTATGTGTGTCTCTTTAGGGTTGTTTCACCGTGTGGGATTGCATGGTGTTGTGATGGAGTTTATTGGTGTTGTGATGGAGTTAATTGGTGTTGTGATGGAGTTTATTGGTGTTGTGATGGAGTTAATTGGTGTTGTGATGGAGTTTATTGGTGTTGTGATGGAGTTTATTGGTGTTGTGATGGAGTTTATTGGTGTTGTGATGGAGTTAATTGGAGCTTATAATTATGGAGAGTTGTGGATGTTGTAGATAAAAAAAATAAAAATAAAAATAAACAATATGGAAAAGAGGCGACAGTTTAACAATAAGGGGCTTCGGGAATAGGGGGGGACAGGCTTTCTACCCACCCCAAGCTTCTCCCCCTATTCCCGCACCCCCCCAGTCCCCCCACAACGAGCCTGTCCCTTACTCCTACACACCCTTAAGGGGAGATTATCTTGTTTGTAAAATGAAGAGCTACTTTTTCCTCCAAACTATGCCATGAAACAAATCCCCATATATATATTTGTAACATGAATTAAGGTCGTTTGTGTTGGTAAATCTGGAGCAACTGAATCCTCCAAACTATTCCAAGCAACAGAACACTATTATTTTTGCTCTTCTGGACCTGTTTCCTAGCATACTTTGGAGGAGTCATGGCACTCCAATGTACCAAAACAGAATTACCACCTTTTAAGGTCGTCTGTTTCCAGGCCTGACTTGGACGAATCAATAGCACTCCAGTTCACCAAAAATATAATCTCTCCTTTATGGAACCTGTGATCGTGTATGGAAATTGGAGGCTTCTGATTCCTCCTGACTATGCCACGAAACAAGCCCCCTCCATATACAGTATATAGATGGTGCGACAATATTATTCTGAAAGACTCATTTATTTATATAGATGGTGCGACAATATTATTCTGAAAGACTCATTTATTTAACTCCAAAATCAGACAGACTACAGCACATATAGGGATGTTTGAGGTGGTTGGTTTGTGACTGGTATTCCCTCTCCTTGCCTTCCATGAACACACTTGATTCGTTGCCATCCCCGCATAGCCATGAGTCACCGATGTGTGATCCAGACTGGCAACTTTGGCGGCACCTTGCCAACACGAGAAGGGGAAGGAGTGGTGGTGGTGGTGGGCCAGTTAGTCGATTCAGGAGAAAGAGAGAGAAAACCAGCAGGTCTATCTAGCGGGTCCAGTGAAAACTAAATATGTTAAAAATAAACTTGAAAAATAATAATAATAATAATAATAATAATAATAATAATAATAATAATAATAATAATAATAATAATAATAATAATAATAATAATCACGTGTTTGTATTAGTGTTTGGTGCTAAGTGATTTTTTTTTTTTGTATTGTGTTTAACTAAATATATTTCGTCAATGAAGTTGGAGAGGTTATGTGTTCGCTTCTGTTTGTCTGTCAGTCTGTCTGTAAGCAACATAGTTCTCAGAAAACCATGTAGCTATTTTTACCAACCCTGGCGAGTTGATGTGAAATTCTCTTTGACGAGATATTGTCGTAGAAGTAAATAAGGGGAATTATTTTTTATTTTTTTTTGTTGAATTGGAAGGTCTTTGATTCCTCTATACTATGCCATGAAACAATTAGATCCCTTATACCCTGTTCAAAACTTTTGTTCCTTTTGGCCTCTTATGCTTAGATAGATAGAAATAAATAGATAGATAAATAGAGCGATAGTTAGATAGATAGATAGATAAATAGAGCGATAGTTAGATAGATAGATAGATAAATAGAGATAGTTATATAGATAGATATATAAATAGAGATAGTTATATAGATAGATATATAAATAGAGATAGTTAGATAGATAGATAGATAAATAGAGATAGTTATATAGATAGATATATAAATAGAGATAGTTAGATAGATAGAAATAGCTCGATAGAAATAGCGATAGATAGACAGATAGAAATAGCTAGATAGATAGAGGCTATAGTGGAACACAAATTTTGAACAGACTATAGTAGTAAAGTCATGGTCTAATGTACTGCAACACCTTCCAATGAGATGGCTTCGAAAAATGATCCGAAACTATAGCTATGGTGTGTGCAATTTTGGTTCATAAAATTAACTCAAATAGCTCGCTTTTATTCACCAGGTTGCAGTACATTAGACCATGACTTTACCATTGAGGGCGTCTGTTCTGTTTTCTGGCACAGTTAGGGTGGAATCAGTAACCTTCCAATTTCCCAACATTAAACAATTCCTTAATTAAACTAAACCAGTCCCGTTTAAGTATCAATCTCATGAATACCTTCTGTCCATCCCAGTTTTAATATCAGAGAGAGAAAGAGAACACACACACACACACACACACACACAGAGAGAGAGAGAGAGAGAGAGAGAGAGAGAGAGAGAGAGAGAGAGAACACACACACACACACACACAGAGAGAGAGAGAGAGAGAGAGAGAGAGAGAGAGAGAGAGAGAAATACAAACCCATTTTCTGTGTCTAGGTAGAGAGAAAACGATGGGGCGTGGACTGTGTGGGGGTGAAGGAAGGAAGGGAAGGGAAGGGAAGGGAAGGGGGGGACAGTGTTTATATGATGCAGTGGGAAGGGAGGGACAGAACACAGCACACCACACCACACCCCTCACTCTCTCTCTCTCACTACACCACACCCCTCACTCTCTCTCTCACTATACCACCATACCACGAGGGACAGAACACACCACACCCCTCACTTACTCTCTCTCTCACTACACCACACCATCTCATACACTATACGACCATTCACTACACTCAATATTTCCATACCACTATACCCCTCACTACACCATACCCCACCATACCAGGACACTATACCAGCTCACCACCACACTATACCACTCACTCGCTCTACTCTTGACACACACACATACATACACACACACACACACACACACACACACACATAAACCTGTCACGCCATTACCACGTATGTACACACACACACACACACACACACACACAGGTAACAATAGGTATTACTAGAGATATAACACACACACACACACACACACACACACAGGTAACAATAGGTATTAAAAGAGATCTACCAAGATATAACTACAAACCTAGCCGGAGACAGAACGTAAATAGTCCACATAAATAGGACATACATAGGACATAAATAGGACATAAATAGGACATACATAGGACATAAATAGGACATAAATAGGACAAATAGGACATAATTATGGGGAGATTTTTTTTTTGTTGGTGAATTTAGAAGGTTTCTGATTCCTCCAAACTATGCCACGAAACAAAACAGATCCCCTATTTTTATTAGTACCATTTATAAGGGGTTTGTTTCCTGGCATAGTTTGGAGGAATCAAAACACCTTTCAATTTATCAACATGAAAATATCCCCTTACATTTTAATGACCTCAGTATCAGACGAGAAAAAAAAACATATATATATTATTTATTTACAGTTCCAGGGGGTGTGGGAATAGGGGGACAGGCTTGGGGGGGGGGTTTGGGGGGTGTAGGAATAGGGGGACAGGCTTTCTACCCCTCCCAAGCCTGTCCCCGTATTCCTGCACCCCCCAGTCCCCCCCCCCCCAAGCCTGTCCCCTATTCCCACACCCCCTTGATTAATAAACTACCACACACTACCATACACTGTCAACCACTCCACTCACTACACTACCAGGCAGGCATACCATAATAATAATAATAATAATAATAATAATAATAATAATAATAATAATAATAATAATAATAATAATAATAATAATAACAATAATAATAATAATAATAATAATAATAATAATAATAATAATAATAATAATAATAATAATAATAATAATAATAATAATAATAATAATAATAATAATAACAATAATAATAATAATAATAATAATAATAATAATAATAATAATAATAATAATAATAATAATAATAATAATAATAATAATAATAATAATAATAATAATAATAATAATAATAATTATTATTATTATTATTATTATTATTATTATTATTATTGTTATTATTATTATTATTACATACTTTCAGATCAATAAAAAAAACAAATATGCATACTTTTAGATTATTGTATACTTTCTGATAAATGTATGTTTTGTTTCCACCATACTTCACCCCATTACTTCACTACCATTACCATACCAATCAATGCACCATACTCGACCCCCACTACCATTACCACTCGACCCCCACCATACTCGACTACACCATCATTACCACTCGACCCCCACTATCTACCATTACCATAAAAAAAAAAACAGCACCATACTTCACCCCACTATAAAAAAAAAAAAAAAAAAAAATTACCATTACCACTCGACCCCTACCCTCATTATTATTACCTTCCAGACATGTTGATACGAGTTGACGCCATCTTATATACTGTCAGACCCCAGGTGGCGCCATCCATTCACTACTACATACTCACTCACTGTCTTTAGTCAATACCAGACACACATACCGGTATCCATTCTTATATCCTTCATTCCAGACAGTCACACTTACTTACAGACATATTCATTCTTATATCCTTCATTCCAGACACAAACATCCATACTTATAGCCTTCATTCCAGACAGTCACACTTACTTACAGACATATCCATACTTATATCCTTCATTCCAGACAGTCACACTTACTTACACACATATTCATACTTATATCCTTCATTTCAGACAGTCACACTTACTTACAGACATATCCATACTTATATCCTTCATTCCAGACAGTCACACTTACTTACACACATATCTATACTTATATCCTTCATTTCAGACAGTCACACTTACTTACAGACACATCCATACTTATATCCTTCATTCCAGACGCACATATCCATTCTTATATACATATTTATATCTTTCATTCCAGACAGACATTTTTACTACATCATCATTCACTGCCTTGTTATTTCCTTGTAGACAAATACTCTTAACTATATATTACACCTTCATTCAGTACAACATGTTTCTAGATTCAATACACTACTATCATAATTATCTTGGAGACTCTTGCTGACTTATTTTCTTTCTATATATACAAACATTTTTACTTACTTACACCGTCATTGACACATTAGATTTAACACATCACGATCACAGCTTATTCCTCATAATATCTTCTACCCTCATTCATTCTCTGACACATTATATACTTCATGATTATTTACATTACATTACCATTCAATAAGATGACTATTTCCCATACTAACTATATATTTACCACACTATACTGATATACATATAGCAATACCACACACACAAACACACACTACCCACACATTATTCATTCTACTACATGTACCACACTTTTTCTCATTCCCACACTTTGTATCATAAATTTCCTCTCCTCTCCTCCTTTCCCATCTTCCTGCTCCTCTGTTTACACGTATTATGTTTACAAAGACCTAAAGTATATAAAAGTTTGGATTCAAAGCATTTTATGGCGTGAACTAAGATGAGAAAACTATGAATAAAAAAAAAATAATGCCCTCCCCTCTCGTCTACGTAAATCCACGTGTGTGTGTGTTTTTTTTCTTTTAATGAATGAAGGTAACACACAATACTAAGCCCCAAGTAGGCAAGTATAATGTTTACTGTATACCAACATGAGGTTCTTCTTGTGTGAAGGGAAGGAGGGCAGGGTAAACTTCATCATTAATTCAGTGGGTTTTCACAACTGTCTGCGCTGCTGCTGCTACTGCTACTGCTACTACTACCACCACTACTACCACAAGCACTAGCACCTCCCACCACCACCACCATCACCACCACTAACTGCTCAAACCACAACAACAACTACCACCACCACCACCACCACTAGCTGCTCAAACCACCACCACTACCATCACCACCACTAGCTGCTCAAACCACCACCACTACCACCACCACCACCACCACCACCACTACCACTACGATCATTATGTCTGCATATGCTACCTACCACAACTACCACCAACCAACTCTACTGCACTGCCACGCTACCTACCACATGCAACCACCCTCTCTACAACCACTCCACCAGACACCACGACCACAACGCCTGTAGACTCTAAACACACACTACTACCACACTCCCACAACACTACCACACACAACCACTCTCCACCAACACTACCACACACAACCACTCTCCACCAACACTACCACACACTACCACACTCTACCAACACTACCACACTCCACCAACACTACCACACTCCACCAACACTACCACACACTACCATTCCCCAAGACGCTCGACCACAACACCTATAGACTCTAACACACACACTACCACCACACTACCACAACACCAGGTTCTAACACACACTACCACACTACCACAAACTATCAACCAACCAACCAACCAGCCACTCTTTTGGATATTACCGCATTGCGAGGAGGGTTATCACATTCCCAGACGTTCGTACACACACACACACACACACACACACAAACATCACCAGTCCACCACCAACCAACTAACTAA